>NJDC01025164.1:137462-151555 GCA_002245475.1 Calephelis virginiensis | reverse complement strand
ATGGTTCTTAGCTACATTACGTGTGAGTTGTCGCGGGTTATTGAGGGTTTACTCCGAATCGCACACGATAATTATGAACTTACTGATCTAACCTTAATTTAAAAAATCGATCAGTAATTAACTTACTTTAGTGGCAGGCTGAAAGTCCATTTTTGTGAATGAACAAGTTTGTGCGTGGTCATCAGGGGCATAGCTGTATTAATATCTAGGCCATCGCTTCTGTGGTCTAGCGGTTCAGGTGTTGGACTTGACTGCATGAGGTCTTGGGATTCGATATTTGCTCGGTTAGCGATAGGCTTGCCACCTATCACATTGTGGGACTTAGTGTCTTCGGGTAGCCGTGGGTGGACTGGTTATGCCTCTGCCTACCTCTTCGGAGATATGGGCGTGAAGATACTTTAATATCTAGGCCAAATTTTACATTGACTTTACTTTAGTATCTAGGCCAAATGTTACATTGAAATCGGCGAAATAAATTTTGTTTTAGGTTATCTGAAAATAAGTACAAATATTTATCTTTTAGATAAAACACTATACACACTTGTTCCGACTTTAAACAAAAATACATTTGTCTAAATACTCCGCAAATCTTGTATGATATGAAACGAATCACTATTTCTCTTGGGCATCGCATCACGCGTGAACGAATGGACCGATTTCGATATTTTTTTTGTTTTTGTGGTAGTTAGTGTCAAGAGAAGGTGAATATGAGAACAAAATCAATATTCATAGTTAGGACAGAACAACGTCTGTGGGTTCAATAAGTAATAAATAAATGAACATCGCTGGGAAAATGACAAAAAATTATCTAACCCCAAAATAAGCAAAATACTTCAAATAGATATCAGCATAAATTTAATAATAGCTGTGACCCGGAAATTCAAACATCAATGCTCATCACATTAATGTCTGCATCTGTCGGGAATCGAACCTGCACCTCGCGGTTTGTTAATAAACTCCATTAAGGAGTGTACATTGAGCCATCGGCCAAAGAGGCGGTCTAAATGAATATTATTTTAGTTTCGTCATAATAACACTATCAATGATCAAGTCTGGATGGCAGTGTAGCCGGTAGACTTGCGTCTTGCACTATAGACTATTCCAGTCACGGGACTGTGATGCACCGGTAACATCTATGGTCTCTATAGATCACTGATGTCTTTTACCACCAGGCGAGCAGTGTTCGTTCGCTGTCTTATCATATAAACAAATTAGCAGTGAGAACAAATCTTATTTTAAGTAATCGCAAAATTGCTTTGTTAGTTATCTTTGACCTAGTTTATTTTAACAGACAAAAATGTGTTCAACAGCGTCACAGTAACTTATTCTTATTTCTAAAATATCCACGATTTTACAGTTTTATTATATACAAGAGCTGGTTTAAATGCTAAACGGAACCTTTACGGGCGCAGGCAAAGAACGCGTTAACATCGTTTCACTGTATTACTACAGGGTTGCTTGGTATACATTAACCTGAAGATATCTCCCGTATAGTACGAGTATATCTGTGCAAAACCAAACTATACAATTTGTTTTGCATAATTGCAAAATATTTATGGAACACGTTCTTTACAACTTAGTAAAAGAAATAAAAATATTTGTAAAAATCCGCGTTTTTTAACAACGTATTTTACTTTTTTTATTTTGAGAGTGATATAAAATTCACCTCGCTATTACACTTATAAGCTAAGTTCCGAGGAACTTTTAGTTAATATACAGGGTGCCACACTAGAACCTTAGGAAGCCAGAGCGTTGTGGATATATACGCACTGTACAGATTATCTAAAATATTTTTAAAAATCTGTTTGGTTCTTGGCGGCAATTCTATGAGTAATGTTTGATATTCATTAAAATCATTTCCTTTTTTTTATTAATTTTTTTTTCATAATAGCAAGTTCAGTATCATTAATGTAGTTTTGTTTGATTTTTTTAAAATTTGTTTTTTATATTTGCATTGTCTTGCAAATACAAACCGACAGCCTATATAATTCTAATGGCTACCATAACTATGTGTAGACGATGTGGACGTGGGTGCACTGGTTACAGTGTGTACGCTGGCCATCACCCTGATGCTGATATACGGCGCGGTCCGCGGGAAACCTGCCCATTTGTTGCCCTTCTTCTGTCTACAGATATTCGACTTTGCCATCACTGTGTAAGTATATAGTTATATATGTGTATGTGTAAGTTTTTTTTATCATTAATTAAAATAAAAATATAGTCAAAGAGAAAAGTTTTCGCTATTTGGAAATCCAAACAAACGAGCGCGAGAAGTGTTAAATGAGCGATTAACAGTCACGAGTTTTGACAAAAAAGTATTTTGACAATTTCCGTGTTATGTTCTTACTCATATCGAACAAGCATTTCTGAGCCCTTACCATGAGTTGGGATAGATAAGGTACGTGTCGAAATCTATGGCACTTTTGGCCTAAAAATGTGTTTCTCTTAGTTACCAATAGAGGCGCTGTTCAAAGTTCATACAAATAATTTAAAGAGACGGTAGCGAGTAACTTGACAAGCCGTTAACACATGGTCAGGGCTCTGGACTGTATATTTGACACTAAATCTACGTTTCATTGTAACTCAACTTTTTGTCTTGACTCAAAAGCTCGGAAATTTTATTCTAAACTCCTTACTGAATAGGACTTCTCTAAGTTTATCTACTTTTAGACATTTATGCGCTGTACTGGATATTCGTTTTTATCGTCCAAATTCTTTAAGTTAGACATTTTTATAATATTGGAAGGCAAACAAGCAGACGGATTTCCTGATGGTAAAAAATTCACGCCGCCTAGAGACACCAAAGGTGGTAATGGTGCGTTGCCAACCTGAGGTCGGGATGTAAGACCTTGAGCAAAAGTAATTTTACCGGCTACCTTATCCTCTAGACTGAAACACGTCAACGGCAAGCACTGACGTTATAACGGCAGGAATAGGTAAGGCGGTGGTTCCAATCCGTACGAGTCGCTGCAAAAACTCTACCACCTAGTCAAAAGATACCTGTAAAAGATTTCTAACATTGACAGGTGGTAGACGTCCGGATTGGTACCTCCTCTTTACCTATTTCTACCTCCATAGTGTCAGTTTTTATTATAAAGGTATTTCGTGCTGGAGAGCAGGATAGTCGGTGATTTGCACACGTGGCTTCAATTTCTGACCATAAGATGGTGACACACCAATAACTACGGTTTCTTTTGTATTTATAGGCGAAGGTCGTCCCGCATAGGGAGTGTCGCCTGCTTCCAATATATTATAACAAAAAAATTGGTGATGGAATTATGGCAATACTTAACCAGCTGTTAAGATTGTGTTATATTATATGACAGAATTGGATAAGTATTGAAGTCACGTGTCATAATTATTCAGCGTGCTCCCCTTGACACTGCGGAATGCACTTGGGAATTAGTTTAGTTACTGGGGATTCATTATGTCCAAGTAACTTTCATGACTTGAAATGTGAATGTGCATAAATATTTGAATGCATAGGTCTTTTTATCTCAACCATACTCATATAATGTATGTACAGTTTGTCTATCTATTATCATTTTATGCAGGTTTCCCCTGAAGATGCTTGAGTACAGATACGAGATCAAACATTGGCTATTTTATTTTAAAAACAATATTTACATCTGCCTAATAAATGTGAAATATTGTTTTTACGATTAAGCAAATATTATTATGATAATAACAACGGTGGAATAAAATATGATATGTTCCTGTATAAAAATTATGTTTAGTACATACATATCTTTATACTTAGTTAGCTTCCTTTTGCAACTTTACCCTCTTACCAATTTATTCCTTTTTTATAACTTATAGCCTATTTGTTATTCTAATGTACAAACTATAGTATAATATAACGTATTATATAGTATAAAATAATAAACTAAACTACTACTACTACTACAAACTAAAACTAGTTTCATCTGAAATCCTTTTATTAGTTTATCCGTGAAAGAGCAGCAAACATTCATCAGTTCTGACTAACTTTCGCATTTGTAATCAGAATGTTTAATAATAAATGTAATATGTTAAGTTTGACTGCCATGGGGTACCTGTGCTACGTGCGGTCCATCCACCGATTGGTGGCGGAGGCCCGTCGCGTGCCGTGGCGCAACCAACTGCTGGCTCTGCCTCCTACTGCTCTCGCCCTCCTCGTGTTGATGACTTTCCTCTTTGCTGTGCTTTTCAAGGTTAGTACCAATGTTACTAAAGCTGCCTTATTTTAAAATGTAACTACGGTAGTGCACTTTATAGGTAAAGTTTTTAAAAGTTTAAATAATCGCCTCTGTGGTCTAGCGGTTCAGTTGTTGGACTTTACTGCATGAGGTCCCTGTTCGAATCCCGGGTCGGGCAACAAAAAGAAAATTTGGATTTTCCAATTTTCTAATAAAAAAAAACGTTGCCCGGGATTGGATATGTGCCCGGTTGACGAAAGGCTTGCCACCTATCACATTGTGGGACTTAGTATCTTCGGTCTTTAGTATTAGTCGTGGGTGTCCTGCGGCGTGAAGATACTTTTTTTTTGAGTTTAAATAATTACCAAAAATTTTTTTTTATTACTCTAGCTAACTAGACTAATAACTTAAAAAAGCTGAAATGTATCGGCTCTAAATGATCTTTCTTTTATTATTTCAGGGCTACTGTATCAGCGTAGTGTGGAGATGTTACAAATACTTGACGATGAGGTTCCACGCGCTGCACAGCCTGACTCCGTTCGTGATCTCCAGTGACGGGCGGGTGAGCAGCCCCGCGGCGCCGCCCTACAGCCCGCCCGCCCCCGCGCCCGACTACTCCAGCCTGCTGCCCGACTACGACGAGGCGGTGAAGCAGACTCCCCCGCCCTCCTACACCGCCGCTACGCTGATGGCCGCGCCTCCACCGGTACGTGATGTCGCTACTACTACACTATACTAAACAGGCTGTTCGAAACGCAACGTGAAAACAATAGTTGACCCCAAGTATTGTGTTAGTAGTAATTTTTAATACAAATAGTACTATATGTTATAATTTATGCACTAAAAGTGGTTCTTGGTAAAATTTGGGGTAAGCGTCAAAACACGGCGAGTTCATCCAGAGATGTCAAACCACTTTTACTCACGTTAGGAGTTGTGATACACGACGAGAGCTTCATTACGTTTTTTTTAGTTTGTTGACATTGTTATAATATTGCAATTATTCTTAGCCGACATGTCTAGTCTCGCATATTTTTTTATAAGTCAAACCTTAAATGTATAAAAAGGATGCTTTCCGTTTTTAAGTAATTCTAGAAATGTTAATTAGCCTTGTTTTGCACTCAAAGGCCAATAGCCGTTTTTCACTTTGCGTTTGAAACAGACTCGGGCCTATTTCCTAAAAGTAATGAATTAAATATTTGTACGGGGATAAATTAAGTTTTTAGCGCTTTGTCAACTTATGAATTACATTTAAAGAGAGGCTAAATAATATAATTGTATTTTTCCAGGCCGCAGCTCCAGCACACACTGTAGTGATGCCGCAAGATGCTGCCGCCCGGGTCTAGACTCGAAGCTCAACTTGAATATATATTAATATGCACTTCTAAAATTACATACGTCACATCCACACAGTCGGGTAATTTCCACGCAATCGGGTTACGGAATTGCACTTTCCAAACCTCTGGCCACTTATCATAACACTTGTAGGGCCTACTCGTTCTAGGCTAAGCTTATTCCAAAAGAGTAAACGAAAAACGAGGGCGCCACCGTCTTCAACATGACAACACCATACTACGAAAAGCTGCGCTAGGAGTAAATTATTCTAAGAGTTGTTTCAATCGTGTTTGTCACAAATTTTATGAAAATGTGCAGTTATTTTACCTATTTTTTTAATTCTGTTAAACACATTTTGAACACTACTTAAATGACTTCTCTAGTATCACTATGAATAATTTTGTTTTTTTTTGTTTATAAATGTCTATTAATTATGTAAAACTCGACAAAATTTGCATTAAACATTATAGTCGCACAAGACAAGATCTTGGCAAATGTGACCATTTTAAAATAAAGGTTTATATATAGTATAATTATACTCCTAGCGGAAGTTGTGTTATGTTCTTATCGTGTTGCCAGATACAGAAAAATATTTGTTCCGATATAATTAATTTCTACTCTTTTTATACGGACTGCCATGTTGGTGCCACAGGACATCTAAAACTTTATTCTTTATTTATCGTTAACGAAAATTAAGTACGAAAGAGTGTTCTCCGGCGTTGTATATGGAGACCATGCTATAATAACTTTCTAATCCTTTAAAGTTCTCCTTCTAGACTTGTCAAGTCCAATAGTGTAACATTAACGCTCGTAGACGTAACACTTAATGATGCCGTGTTCTCTTTTTTTACTCGAATCCGATGCGAGGAAATTGTCGATGATGCTTTTTTTGACAATTCCAAGAAGTTGCCAAACGTTAATTTGACACTTTTCGCGTTTGGTCTGTATACAAATTAGTCCTTGCAAGTGTTTGAAGAAGCGTAAATATTTCGTACCATTCGTAAAATTTCACCATAAACTGCGGATTGGATTTCGATTTGGATCCCTAAAGTGCAAGATTTCCTCTAGGTGTATTGTAATTCTTTATAAAACTCGTGTAATGCAATGTAATTTTACATAAAAATATTGCCTATAACTCTATTAAATTTTTGTGAATACACAGTTTGTCTAATTTCGATTATTACAAATATAAAATCTTTAGGCGAATGTGTTTGATATCCGATACGTGGTTGCTTTTAACACAACCACAAGTTATATCGTCATGCAGTTAGGCTTTTTCACATTCAACATATTGTTACAATGAACTAATAAAATGAATAACAGCCTTTATTTATTTATGACATAAATTATAAATTATTATTTTTGTGTATCGATAGATATATTTTTGTATTTTCAAACATATGTTATAAGGTTAATATTTTTTAAATGACACAATATTAAGCAGACCCTAAAATTATTCCCATATTTTTTTATTATTCGTTGAAACTACTCGAATTTCACATAAAATATTATTAATTTCTTTTCTTAAATAAATTGCTGTTTAACAATTTACATTTGTTCAATGAAAATGTATTAATATAATACTGGCATATTAAATTAAGGACATTTTTTTTTCATTTTTTTTTGTAATTGATGTACCTATATTTTAAGTTTTTTTTATTACTTTTAACTATGTTAAATATTGATGGTATTGAACTTTCGACTTGTAAACTTCAAATAGAACAATTAAAATATTTTGTTTCTAGGTTTTCGTATCAAAACATCCTCGTACGCAATACTTTATGATGTCAGTTATATAGATATTAAAGGTATTCTAAAATAATACTTATAAATATAATTTGAAACAATTTGTGAAACTGATAACGGTATAGTAAAGCAAATATTTGACCCCGTTTTTAGATATCACCGTCGTATACTGTACATCTGTATGTATGTGACATATTTTTAAAGGGAAACAATTAAAACTCTATATAGATATCTTTAAAATACATTCGGATTTCCGAAGCTTGACGAATATAGCCGAAGCGCATAATTTAAATAGTACTACTATTCGTGTGTAGTTTGTTTCTGTATTATTTCGATAAACTTCATTTGAAATATGTACAAAACGAAAGTTGACGAATTGTATTCAATATGTCTTATTCTTTAATCAAAATACTTGATACAAATGATCTTTGTTCCGTGGTTTCTTTAAACCACTTTTTGACGTTTGATTATTAGTAAAAATATTTAACTACTCCTCTGTACCTTATTACACTAAGGTTTTTGTCTTAATTTTATTTAAACAAAGTAAGTTTTAATTCACTTACCAAATCTAGTGACATTGTGTTGCCTGAATATTTTTATTTTTTTATTTTGTTATAATGTGTATTTAAAGGTATAATAAATGCTATCTCATTAAATATTAACACAGAAATATATTAACATTCCAAACATTATAAGGCTTGTACAAACCAACTACTTTTAACTATCTATTCTTGTTTATTTAAATATAAAATATTTGAAAATATTTACTACTTACCCTGACGAGAAAAGGAGAAATGAAAGATAGATAAATAAAAAAATAAATTATATTTTTGTCACAGAGTTTTTGGTTGTCAAATTTTGTTTTAAGGGCCGCTTCCGCGTTATTCTATTACATATTTAACTTTGAGTTAGCTTCTAGTAATGATTTAATCACCATATAATTAGTTAAGTTTAAACCAGGACGTGTAAGCGGCCCTAAAAAGTCTAAGAAAGCGTAACTAAAATTATATTTATTTTTATTAAACATATTTGAAATTTAAATTTATGAAAATAACTTTGAAAAAATTACTGGTAAACGCTAAATTATTATAATTAGGACTCCGTAAATTAGTAAATGAGCTTGAAATTTAGTCGTGGAATAAAATTAGAGAATGTTTATTAGAAGCTAACATACCAATGATGTTTTATTAATAAGAGACTAGATCTGTTATGAAATTAGGTTTTTGTAACAATAAACTATATCAGTAAGATTTAAAGATTAAGTGAGATATAATTGATTTTAAAAGAAATAAACATATATTATAATAACATATATATATATATATTCATCGGGTCAAACTGTCAAAATTAAGTATTGTTTTACAGCTGGAAAGAGGCGTTCTTGACGTCTGTCAGTTGAATATACATAACTGTCAGTGTGGTTCCATTTATTGTGTCATTTTCAGTGGACCAGTGTTGTATTCACGTTTTATCAGAAGTCTGATCATTTGAAGACGCTTTTGCAACATATAAAATTTGCACTGTTTTGGGTGATTTTAGACAGATTCCAACCAAAAAAAGAAAAGAAAAACATATTTATTTGCGGAATATGCGTGTTACAAAATTATTTAGGCGTTCCTACATATTCTACCAACTTTTGGTGTGCAAATATTCAACGCGTAAAAAGCATTGCTTTTAGCCGCATTTGATGTTTTTTTTATATTTGTTAGTATGTCATGCAATTTCACAAATTATCAGACGTCATAAAAAATATGTGAAACTGAGTTTAAAAATAAGAAAAAAAAAACAGTTTTTATCTCGACATTTCGTGACCACAGTGGTCATAACAGGACCGGAAAGTCGAAAAACAAGACACGTTTTAAAAGTAAAAGTATTGTGTATTAAAATATGTTTTACACGTTTTTTAAAGGTCTAAAAATTTAGTTTTGGAACGAAATAAGCACACTAACTTTTTAATAAAATAAAGATTTTATTGATTTTTTTACTGCTTTATAAGTAACTACCTTAATTCTCAGAAACTAAATACAATAGCTTTTTGGAGAGATGAAACTGAAAATTCATGAAATTGGTTATAATATTAAATATATAAAAAGACACGAAAATAACACGTTAAATTACAAGTACTCCGAGCAGTACAAAAGTTATCTGTTAAAGAATGTATTTTTTATTTCGTCAAACAATACAAAAATTGGCCGAATCTTTGACTCCGTTACCAGAATTATTCCCGGTTCCTATATTCAAGAAACGAGTTGTTTTGCTAAAGAATGGATGTTTTTTTTGTACGAAAAGTAAAAAATCCAACTGCGGTCGTGCGTTTTCAACAGGTGGAAATTTTATTGTGGAAATATGAGCAACTGTTCGTCACTTTTAGGCAAACTACTAACGGATCTTTGATTATAGGAACCGAGCTTTAAAGTCCAGAATATTGGTATTATGTAAGTATTAAATAATCAAGTAGTTCCAATTCGGCCTATAAAAACACTGATGTACTTACCTACATAACATAGTTTTGTGATTTTATTAATGTACCTATTATCATTTTTGACCAGTTTTTTTTATTTTCAAAGGCACTAAATTGTGTTTAAAATAGATCAGTACTATTATGTATAAAATTATTTTAATTATTGGTGTGTCTATATACTGTTAAGCACATTGGTATTGTGGTAAATGTGTAATAAATAAACATAAAAGGAAAAATTTGTTTTATTACTACATTATCTCCCCTCTCTGAGTCTCCCTTATTGGTCTGGAAGCACAGGTTAGAATATCATTACCACCAGTCTACTTGTAAAAGAGCGATGTGCAACAACTTGCCTGGGATCCACCAGTTTTATTCCTGCCGCCATAATGACTCATGTTCTGGTCTGGAGGGTAGGGTCGTTGGTAGACTATCACAATAGGCCTTTCATCCCAGCCTCAGGACAGTGACGCACCTGCAACATCTTGGTATGTTTAGAACACGGTCATCTCTTACCATCGGGATAGCCATATGCTTGACCGCTGAACAAAAAAATTGTGACCCGAGTTTTTATTTTATACTAGCTTTCCCGGCGAACTTCGTTCCACCCGTTCAGTTTGTACGGGAAAATGTTTTTTCCTAGTTTCCTCGCATTTTTTTTACCCTTTTCTTATCTTTTAAACCTTCCCTGGACTTGAACAAATAATTCAAAGCCAAAATTAGCCAAATCGGTTCAGCCGTTTTCGAGTTTTAGCGAGACTAACGAACAGCAATTGATTTATATAGATCAGAGGTTCCCAAACTTATTTCATGTAACGCCCACTTTGAAAATCAGTTGTTTTGTAGCGCCTCCCCTTGAAAAAAAACATTTTTTTCAAGATTTATACCGCCCCCTTCTAGGCTTCCAGCGCCCACAAGGGGGCGTTATCGCCCACTTTGGGAAAGGCTGATATAGATGAAAGCAAATTTCTCGATACGTGGTAATGATCATGGGTGAAGCCAGGTACGGGCAAAGGGCGGCTGCTGCCCTACCCCTGCCTAGAAGAAAGTTAAGATGGAACTGCAACTGTCCGAACGATAGAAAACCGCTTCAACGGACTAGGTTGAACTAGGTATGTTAAGGGTAGATAAGAGAGAAGTTTCAACAATGTTTTTAAAGAACCGAGTAAACATTTGTTAAGTAAAGCTATTTCTCTTTGTTATATTTTGTTTTAAATTATTACCTTACGTTTTATATTATAAAAATCATGACTAAAACATAGTCAAGAATTTTTTTGCCCCCCTCTTAACAGAATGTTGGCAACGCCCTTGGTAATGATGGGATGGTTATAGCAATGTTTCTCTCCAGCCTTATTGCGCTGAGGGTCGCTAGTATAAAAATAACGACGCGAACATATACCTAAATGATTGTTGAGTTCAGGCTCCTAGTAATATTACTGAAACGCTGGCTGCGACGCGGTCGATGAACTCATGTGATAGGGTCGTTGCTCCTGATCGCGTCCACTTAGTGGAGTTTGCAGGTTTGAGGTAGTATCTTCACGCCCAGATCCCCGAAGCGGTAGGCAGAGGTACAACCAAGGCACCCACGACTAGCCGAAGACACTAAGTCCCACAATGTGATGGTGGCAAGCCTATCGCCAACCGGGCACATTTCCAATCCCGACCAACATTTTTTTTAATTAGAAAATTGAAAAATCCAATTGTCTTTGTGTTGGCCGACCCGGGATTCGAACCCGGGACCTCATGCAGTCAAGTCCAACACCTGGACCGCTAGACCACAGAGGCGATGGTTTGAGGTAAAATATAAAAATGTTCTGGATCTAGTTTTGGATTAACTAATATTGTAACCCATCCGTAGTATAGTCTATTTTAGGATGAAGCTAAGTTTTAGCCAAAATGTCTAGTGATTATTTTTTAATAAATAAAATAACCGAAATAAGGCGATTTACCCAGTTCGCGTCCACAGTTTCCAGATCGCGTCCACCCATGGACCAGTTTGCGTCCACCAACTTATAAAAGGGTTAAGGGGAGATTTTATTAAGAAATTTGAAAGAAACATTGGGTTTCAACTATTTTTTACTGTATAAAATTCACGCCTAGTCCCTTGCTGGCTTGGCAGAGAATATCGAGTACCAAGTGTTACTAGCTCCCTCACAATAATTACTTTTTTCATACAATAAAAAGCTGGTCGTGGAGATTGTGGTGACAAGAGTTGGCCCTGGGTTAAAATTGACCATGGAAAGTCAACATGGGTCTTCCCAGGTAACTAAGTACATCTATCCACTTTCGCAATATTATGTGTCTGTACTGGCAATCTTTCATCTCCCATTCTCACAACATGAATGAACCAACGGAACATGCCCTTACTCATCCCACTCTTTCTCGGATCTCACTGCTACGAATTATGTCAATCAAACTATCTACCCCTGCTAAAAGCACTACCTGGACAAACAAACTCATTTGTTTATTCCAGCACTACTACGTCTACTAAAACTCTTGAATACGTTCTGGCTACATCTCTTTCATATGCTATTTTGGTTTCATTTCGTATTCAAATGTAGATACGCCTTTTTCTTTCCAATCAACATTCATTAGTTCATTACTGTTTGCAGCTCAGGTGATTTGGAGCCCAAAATTACATCATCGATTGTTTATATCAGACAGGTCACCACTAGGTCATATAATTTTTCTGTTTTTATTCAAAATATCTTAATTCTAGAATACAGACATTTAAAAATATTTAGTAGATTTTGTTGGATAAGTAAATTTGAAAAGATGGTATAGTAACTAAATTTTATTTTATAGATTTCACATCAAAAAATGTTTCAAATTCAAAAATTTTTAGTTTCCTTCAATTTTTTTCCTAACTATTATTTATTACCTATCGTGTTCCCTCTTTCATTCTTTAAATGCTCTTTATCTTTATTATTTTTTAGGCAATGTGCCCGGTTGGCAATAGGTTTGTCACTTAAGTCTCTTAGGCTAATCGTGCGTGACCTAGTTGCACCTTTGTCAAGTTCTTTGTGGAATACGAGCCTGAACATACTTTCATATTAATTGTCTTTATGTATATAAAATTTATCATACAGCTGCTTGTGTGTTGAGTGGAAGAAGGCAGAAAAAGTTCAATGCGCTTGTTCCCTTCCGTAGCGGTGGTGGGTACTAGTCCCGATGGGATGATACAATGCACTCTACCGACTCCCACCTATCTATAACTGTCTGATTAAATTTTATAAAACAGTTACGTAAGATTTAGTATTTAAATAAACAAGTGGACGCAAACTGGTATATACAAATACACGATACGCTAACTTCTTCACGATTATTTCATTTGTGCACTTTCACTGAACAAAATTGTACTAAATGCCAACAAAATTAACTAATTTCACTCAATATAAACACGAAACTCAATAATTATGAAAAAACTTCGACCATCTTTTCTCTCAATGGCGCCAAAACTCCTAAGATCCAGTCTGTAGGATGACATTTAAGTAACCTAAGAGCCTGACATGACTTAGGTACTGACGACTTATGACTGATGACTAATTATAATCTATTAAAATTGATATTTAACTACTGCTGGTACGGTAGCGAGCAGACTTGCACATTATATTTAGGCCTAACGCCTCGGCAACTGAACAGTGAAGCACCTATAGCATCTTAGGTGTATATAGCCACGGTTGTTTATTTCAGTAGAGACGTGTACTTATTCTCGGTCTTTCCATTTAAAAAATGTGTAAAAATCTACTGTGATTTCGTTAAGTAATAATTATCGTCAGAGATTAGTAAATATAAATTGCATATATTGCCTTTGTTATCGTTAAGGTAAACTAAGTAATAATAGTCGAGTTAATAGCCAGTTTCCCTTATAATCGGTCTGGAGCGATTTTCGTAAAAATTTAGGTTTAGATTCTATAGAGGCTGGGCTTGTGCTGTTGATTGCTTAAGCATTAAATTATGATTGATGAGATAGATGCTAAGAATATTTCTCTATCATATGAATTCAAAAAGTAATTAAAGATAATAAAAATCATATTCGCGGTATTGAATATAAGTGAAAATAAATTTGTTTTAGTTTTTTAAGCTCTATGTTGAGTCAACATTTTTTTGGATAAACAATACAATTATTAGGTACGTTTTACCTCAAAAAGTACTTACTTAATTTGAGGTAAAATGTAATTGTATTGTTATTTTTTTTTAATTTTATTATTTAATAAATAATGAAATGTTGCTGGCTAAAAAATAAAAATTATCCTTAAATTAGCCATACGCGAACCTCCAGCAATACAACAACGGCGAGTACTGACGCCAAGGCAACAGGAATAGGTAAGGCGACGCTACTAAACCAAATGAACTATTTACACAATATGACTGAAAGT
>NJDC01025164.1:108941-136871 GCA_002245475.1 Calephelis virginiensis | reverse complement strand
GAGCGATTTTCGTAAAAATTTAGGTTTAGATTCTATAGGGGCTGGGCTTGTGCTGTTGATTGCTTAAGCATTAAATTATGATTGATGAGATAGATGCTAAGAGTATTTCTCTATCATATGCATTCAAAAAGTAATTAAAGATAATAAAAATCATATTCGCGGTATTGAATATAAGTGAAAATAAATTTGTTTTAGTTTTTGAAGCTCTATGTTGTCTTTTTTATTTTTACGAGGGCTGAAATTAAAAAAATAAAGACTTTGTTTTTTCTCTTAAACAAAAGAACTTGATGCTGTTTGGACACTAAAAATTAGTGACAGCAGTGCGTGTTAATATTTTTTTCAAACGTGATTAACAAGGGCTGTGTATGAACGAACCCTAAATACGAACACGCACCGCGCCGTCGCGTCACCGTATCACATTCTCTATTTATATCGACTTCACCCCCCACGTCTCTTAGAATCACGCAAGCGCAATGCGCACCTGAAACGCCGAAAGTGAAAATTGCACATCATGGTGTCGCTCGTACATTTCTGTCCAAGATTATCATAACAAACCGCTTTGTTAGTGTAAGAGGAAGCGGTCACAGGATTAGCCAGTGCACCGCGAGAATGGCTGATGCCTGCACGGCACCGGCGTTATCCAACACTGCAGTACGTTTACGTCACATATCAGCTGTACCGGCGACTGTGTCACGCTCGTGACGTTCTTCATGGACCATCTAATACAGGACCGGGATATGGCGTCCACTATGCAGTTGGAATTCACCCAGGCGATGACGGATTTCAAAACAATGTTTCCCGACATGGACGATGATGTTATAGAAGCGGTTCTTCGGGCTAATCAGGGTGCTGTGGACGCGACTATCGACCAACTACTGGCTATGAGTACAGATAACCAGAATGAAAGGTTACGTCTTGAAATGGAAAGAGTAGAGCTGGCCACTTCACCTGCACGCCGCAAAGATCGCCGGTTAACCTCTCGGATTGATAACGAAGACAACGATACTACAGCGCTTGTGTGAGTATCCACTAAGTCAATTACTTAATTAGATCTTTAGTTTACTTGGAAGTCTAGTTTCTTTTGTTAAGTAGTATTAGTTGTCATAATATGATTGTAAGTAGGTACATATAAGAAAAAATGTGTAATGCTTACTAATAGCCAACGTGAAATGGTAGAGCGTATTTAAAAAATGTTCCGATCGCAATGACGTTTTTATACAATTAACCTTTAAAATAAGCTTTTACCCGCGGATTCGCTCACTTTTAAATCTTTAAAAAGTATATCCTATATTACTTTTCAAGAATATACAAAGTTTCACGATGACTGGTTAAGTACCAAGTTTTCGCGTCAAAGTGTAACAAACAACTTATATTTTCATTTTTAATACTAGCAGGAATATCCTTTGTAATCTGGAGGCAGGCTGGGGCTACTTTTTTATGTGAGAGGTCAGCAAACAGACACAGCTCTCCTGTTGGTAAGATATAAGCGTGGCCTAGAATCGTAAATATTACAAGTGTATCGCTGTCCTATGGCTGATAGATTAGGCCTATTGAGCAACTACAATTCTACTGGTTACCGTTCACTCCGGACCGGAACATGACAACTTAATTTAACGTATCAAACTTGGCAACTGTATGTTTTAATACTCCATTAAACAATTAAAGTTTACTAGCCAGGCGAAGGGCTAACAAACATAATCGTAGCCCTGACTTTTTTTGCAACAACTTCTTTGGATTGGTACCTTCGTTTTACCTATACCTGCTATAAGTTGACACGCGCATTGTTTTATTAACAACAAGAAGATTCACATTTCTATATAATCAATTTATCATTAGAAAATATGTTTACTCGGATTCAAATATTACCAATAACTAGAAAATTATGCTTTTTTATCCCCCAAAAAAACCTTAAGTTAAGAACCATCTCGGTCATGTCATTTTTCTAACAAAATAATTAGGCGCAGTAAGAGTAGTAAAACTGCAATAACCGACTCTATTTTATTGGGTCCCACGTCGCGATTTGATAATTATTTTGTCGAAAGATAGCAAAAGGTTCTGAAAAGGTCCCATATAAATTTTAATAACATTCTACTAGTAGTTTTTGCATTTGTAAATTTATGCATTAATAGGTATAACATAAAAACTACTAGTAGGATCATGATAATATTAACACCTCGAATGAGACCACCTCGGAATCATGATCTATAGAACCAAGATAAATAACCAACAAAATCGGTTTGCTATTGATGGAGTAATCGTGTAACAAACATACAAAAAACATACAGTCGAATTGAGAGCCTTTTCCTTTTTTCAGTCGGTTAAAAATCTACTTTGAAATCAGTCGTTCAAAAGTTGTGAGCGCACCGATAAACAGACACACACACACACATACACGTCAAGCTTATAACAACTCTCTTTTTCCGTCGGTGGTTAAACGTATACCTCTCATCATTTGGAAAACTGGGTAAAGACTTACAAGAACAAAACTGTTGTAATTTTCGCCATTTCTTCGGTTTATGATAAAAACTGTTTCTCAGAGCTCGGCGCCGATTTTATTTTTAAACTCTGTGTTATGTTCACCCAGTTACACATTTTTTTTATAATTTTAAATGATACATATACCTATGCACGTACCCCCCCCCTCCCCCACCACACACACACACACACCAACACATATACTACTTGCGATCTCTGCTTCTTTCACATTCATTACTTTTGTCATATAAACACTTCAGTTTCAAAATCTCTTGATACCACCCTCGGGTAAAAAATGGAACGATTGGATAATGGAATGCCAACCTGAATCTCCCCTTATACATACAACCATATTTTTTTTATTTTTCATTCTCTCAACATGACCAAACCAATGGAGCATACTCTTTCTTCTTTTAGAAGCAACACAATGCTCTCATATTTTACGCGGTTATCCTACTTTCATGCTTTTTCGGAAATATCCAACTCTCGCTATCATAAATTAATGTTGGGATAGGCATACAATTATTCCAAACAAATCTAGCACCATAATTCAAAATCTCCCTTTGAAATAACTTACACAACCCACCATTCACACTATTCACTTTTCTTTCTACATCCGCGGTGTAGTTACCTTCTAACCCTAGGTTAGAAGGTAAACTCTTCTGACGGGGTAGGGAGAGAGCATCGAGTGCCAAATGTCATGATAGTTGCATACCTATTTAGCTTCTTCCACTCTCACTCTAACTCTTTTTATCCAAACCCACCGGTTTCGGAGACTCTTGTCACCACCCTCGGATAAAACCCGAGCGATTTAATCGTGAAATGTCAACCTTGGTTTCTCGGGGTACCTACATTCAGCCATATTTGTACTGTATACCTGTTTTGTCAAACTTTCATCTATTAATCTTTCTAGATTTCCGAAACAACAGTTTCAAAGACTCTTGATACCACCCTCCGGTAAAAAACTGAACGATTGGATAATAGAATGCCAACCTAAATCTCCCCTCAATACATACAAACATCTCTTTTTTACACCAACTCTTTCAATCAATCACACTCTTACTCGGATCTCACAACTGTGACCAGTGTTTGCAGCTCAGCTGGTGTAGAGCCTAAAAGTACAGCATCATCTGTATAAAGCAGGCGGCTCACTAACTGGTCACCCATACACATTCCCACATTCATTGGTGTTAGCCTTTAGAGACATTTGTCAAAATGCAAGATAAACAAGCGTATCAGCACGCTTTTTTTCTCCCAACACACAACCCTGCTTGATGCCAGTGATAACATTAAGCCAGGGCGATATGTTGCCGTTCACCCGTACAGATGCTTTACAATCTAAATACATAGACTGCACATCACGTAGCAGGAATCCGTCTATCCCATACTGCGGCTAAATGTCTCAAAGTTTCTTACCTACAACCCTATCAACTGCTTTTTCTGCTGATGCGAAAACCAAAATTTAGAAATCCGGCTCACGCTTCGTTGATTGATTTTGAATCATAAGAAAAATTTATTATGAAAGCAACGAACATTGCGATAAACATTACTAGTAATTATTCTGTAATACTGATTAATAGATGATACTAACATGGACTAGTTTATAGATCGTGACAACCAACCTTTCACTGTCGCACGCACGCGACTTAAATTATACCTATGTTAACTTAATGGATGAGCTAGTAATCAGCCTATTAGACAAGGCAGGCACTCTCAAAAAGCCTACTTTTTCGAGTACGTGCATGAGAAAAGTGTCGTCAGAAAACGAACTCTAAGTGAACCAAAATAAATCTAGCGTAATGAGGAATCTGGTAGATTTTTTATAACTAATAAAATAAATAAACAAATATCCTTAGAAAATGTACACAAATTGAATGTAACCTCAAAGCAAGCAAATTATATGCTTATATTATATGTTATACAATGATACTAATACAAAGCAATGAAATACACCCAGAAATGCATACATCTAAATGTTCATGTTCCCCAACGGGAGTCGAACTCGAGCTTCGCGGTTAATCGGTGAAGTTAAGTACGTACGCCAACTCCTTGGACCACGACCAAGAAGATGGTCAGTATATTGTTAATATTTTGCAAATTAAAAACTGACATTCTCAGATAATAAATATAATGATTTTTAATAGTATGATGATTCATAATACATTGATAATTAAAAACATGATCTTAAAGTCAGTCATACCGTCCTTTTTATCAACTTGAAGCAGGTCTTACTGGTTTTATTTAATATGTTAGTATACATATTTTTTATTTTTACTTATCAACTTATATCCCATAAAGAAGTTATTAATCACATTTTGTCTTAAAACTATATCATACTGGTAGGTACTCTAAAAGGTAGGGTCACTAACGGCGACCGCCCGGTCTTCTATATTAACTTACTGGATGGCGTAAATAATTATCCTATGGAACCGATATGTGAGTATTTTTGTAAAAATATCTCTGGATTAATTTCATTGTTATTAATAAAATAACAAAATCGATCAAACCAAAAGTCACTTATTTATCAAGTAAACTTGTAAAAAATATTCGAACTACAAAAGTAATTAACAAAACGACACTACCGCTAGGGCGAACCCTTTTTAAAATTAATGCTTTAAAACATAATGTAATTAAACAAAAATACATAGCAATTATAGTGTAATAATATAGAGTTCTAACCCCTTTTCGCATAGTCATCGCGTCATGCATGAACTAATGGACCATTTTTATTGTGTTGGATATTGTCAGGAGAAGGTTCATAAAGGGAAAACCGAGAAAATTGCAGGGAAAATAGGAAAAACAATACTTTATTTTTTCCTTTTGCAAAACTGTTAGTAATAATGTCAAGCGATATAAAGTTCGCTGGTCGGCTAGTAATGTATAAAAACGAATATCTCTTCGTCAATACAAATTATTATTTCATATTTATCATGCTTACCATATAATTTTTTTTCTTTAATGGATAAGCTATTATATTATGTTACTAAAGAATTGTTCTTTTTCTATTTGACACTAACACATTTGCTATTTTCCACATTTAATGCATACTGGTTGCATCAAAATCGGTTTTGTAACAATGAAATACATTGGTAGTCTTTTATAGGAAATGTCTTATGGCCACTTGATATTTGGTTAATTTACATAAAAATAAGGACCAGTCTACGCTTAAGGATCCTCGCACAATTAGCGCCTGTAATTTATTTTGAAATGACGATACCGTCACTTCCCCGATTTTGATGAAATATGGCTTAGATTTTATTTAGGATATGTTATAAACTTTTAAACGTAAGAATTTAATCAAATTTGATGCAGTAGTTTTATTTTGATATGGTAAAGAACAAACGAGAATTTAAAAAAAGGATTTGAAGCATTCCAATAGTCCTAATAAACTATCCTTAAATATTTTACCTGGAGTATATTCAATCTTCAGACACGACTCACGCTGTGCTATATAACATATAAACTGTGGTAACAGACAGCTCAAAAGTTCCTTAAATATAAAAAGATTGCTTGAAATTTTATGTATTTTGGTAAAATTTAGCAAAATTAAATTGCAATAAAAAACTAAATTATAGAAGATTTTTGATAATCATATACTTAATACTAAATATTTTTCTGTTAAATTATTACATTGTCGTTTAAAATACGGCAACGGTAAATACTCATTTCATGGCGGCAAGAACATTAGGGTTACACTTGAAGCTCGATTAAGACAATATTGGAAATTGGATTCGAGTATGTCAGCTTAGGTAGATACTCTTTAAAACAGTACTGTCGAATTAAAGGCATTCAAATAAATAGTAAACAAAAAATTATATCATAGGATTCGTTGGATTTTTGTAACTAAATGTTAATAATCCGCTAGTACTGTGTTCAATAGTACCTAAAATTATATATACAATTCCAATTTCCAATTGGAATGATATCGAGATTCCAGAGTAACCCTTCAGGTAAAGTTGTAATAATAAGTTAAGTAATAAGTTTTAACCGTGTTGATTCGGATGCGCTAGTACAATATATCATCTGCCTTTTCTAGACCAGCCCACTGGAGGTCGAGTGCCGTGCAGCAACTTGCACTGTTGTGTCCAGCAAATTACTGTCGCCATAACGACAGTGTCATGCTCTTGTCCAGAGGCTAGATTAGCCGGTACACTTGCACAGTTAGCCTAACGCCTGGGCCAGTGGATAGTAACGACGCATATTATGCAAAAAACTACAAGTATACAAGAGCTCTTTGAAATCTCTGCCCCTCGAAATTTGTCCCAGATATGACTGGATTTGTGAAAGTTTATCTGTTTGTTGCTAAGTCGATTTTGATGAAATTTGTAATATAATGTAACCAAAGATTCGAGTTCAAACACATACTATTAATTTTTCAATAATTAACACCAAAAGATTTTAAGGAAAGTTTGTATAAAAGTCGTAACTTTTCTACTTTGGGATACAGGCTAATATATAGAATGTAAATATTTGAAAATTTAGAATATATGACGTTATATATAATATAAAACAACGCGTTTGGTGCAATGCGGGTCAGTAAGCTTCAGCTGTTGTGGACACTTAGTGGTTATAGCCCATTGATTTTATATTCGTTGGATATTTTCGTTTTTTTTTAGTTTAATATATATCAGGAAGCTTACTCATTTATGAAAAGGTAGGCAACACAATTGCGAGCTCTCTGGTGTTGCAGCTGTCCGTAGATAATGGTGACCACTTGCCATCAGCTGAACTGGTAATTTATCGCCTTTTCCACAAAATATAGGCAAACGGATCTCCCATTAAAATAACTACAGATTTAAGATAATAATAGCAAGAGAGTAATAGCATAATGTAAATAAAAAAAACCGCCCATCTGAATCACGATATTTTTTTATATATGATAGGATAGCGAAAAGCTGTCTTGAGGGTAAGAGACAACTGTGGCCTAAAAAAAACTGTGACTCTATAAATTGCAAGTCTACTGGCAATCCTACCCTCCCGAACGGAACATGATACAGTCATTATGGCGGCAGAAATAGGTGAGACGGTGGATTCCTCTAGACGAGTTGCAACACTGCACTTTACCACCAGGCAATACCGTCTTTACCATAAGGGCACACGGGGCCAGTGCCCAGGGCCCCCATACTCATAGGGCCTCGAGAGATCGAACATTTCTCTCACATTTAACCTCAAAATATTTTGGTCGTGTGCTTTTCCTGTTGTCCGAACGTCGATCTTTTTCAGATTTGCTCAAATCAATACACGTTTAAGAATAATTTGTGTCATTCAAACACTATTGTAACTAACCAGACATTTACTTTAATTTATTTATAAGCTATAGAGTATTTGTCCGGGCTCTTTTGCAGAATAGACTAGAGAATAGAGAGATAGAGAATATAATAGAGAACAAGATTAAAAAAAATACTGGGTGTTGTGACAAAACTTCAGGTGCCTCTAATCAGTTATGACAATAAAGTACGTAATAATTTTGTTCAATATGAAACTACTGCTAAAAAATAATTAAATGCTGATTACAAATATAAATTTGAAAGAAAAAGAGTTTGCAGTTTACGCCTCACTTTATTTGAAGGATCATTATTTGAGAGGCATGGAAAAGTTTCACGTAGATACGTTTATTTCACTAATTAACACATTAAATTGAAATGATATCTAAAAAAATATTCGGCAGCATACCAAGTATCTTCTTCACGCCCATATCCCCGAAGAGGAAGGACAGGCACAACTACCTACGACCTGCCAAAGACACTAAGTCCCACAATGAGATAGGTGGCAAGCAAGCCTATCGCCAACTGGGCACAAATCCAATCCCGGTTTATTTTTGAAAATGTGTTGCCATATATATATCTATATTTAAAAAAGTATACAACTGTCTCGACGGTAAAAGAAATCGTCGCTTACACCATATTTGTTACTAGTGCTTTGCTTTCGGGATCTATGACCACATTCTACAAGTTTACCCATATTTATAATAAGAATACCGTGTATAAATTACTTTGGAACTGATTGGCGTGACGATATTTTTTCATTCTATGGCGTATAGAGAAATAAAATAATACAGTTTTCAATTAAACAACACTTGAAGTGATCGTAGCATCTTAATTGGATCTTTATCAAGATGGATTCATACCGAGTAATTGTGCACAACGCTGTGTTTACAATCTAATCTTACGATCTTACACGAAAACTTGCGTAGAAACACAAAACGAAACACGTTTAGTTTATTAACGAACAGCCTACAATAGTTATGGAAAACAATCTTGAAAATTAATTATTGTTGGTATAACTAACACTGGATTATAACTAAAGGCTTGTGTTGAGGGCGATAAAATAGCTGTTTTGATCCATTGTAGAATCATAGTCCTTCCGCCTTCCTGTCTCGTAAAAGGCGAGCAATGGTTAATGAGCCATTCATTTCAAACAAGACCATTGGTAGTAAATTGCTGTGCCGTAAATTGATGGATAGATCCACCGTCGTTCTTATTCCTGGCGTCATAATGACAATGTCATGTTCCGGCCCGGAGTGTAGGGTAACTGAAAGATTTTCGCAACTGGCCTATCACCTCAGGCATAAGACAATGACGCACCTACAACGTCTATGGTATAGGTCACGATTGTCTATGACCATCAGGAGAGCCATGTGCATGTTCGCTATCTTATCACATAAAAAAAACTTAAAAATACAAAAGTCCTACAGTGCTAAATGCATCTAATAATAGCACTGGGAAGTGGAAAAATACACCATTGGCAGTCTTACATTTTGAAACATGGTAACCAACAGCTTTAATTGAAACTTGTCCCATAACGTTGTCTTGTGTGGTAGGTTGGCCTCGATAACAACCTTTTTCCAGATTTCCGGTTCTCCTGTATAGAATAGACACTTTAATAAGAGCATAGTATTTGAAAATGTCATATTGTGATACTGAAGGGTAGGGCCAATAGTTACTTGCAAACTTGCACATTAGGTCCTACTGTGCAAAGTTGTAAACCTCATATCGTGGTTACAGGACAGTGACGCTCCTATATCATCCATTGTTGCCTCTTATCATCAAGAGAGTTTTACGTTTAATTTATGTCTTGTTCTATAAGAAAAAGGACAAAATCTGGTTGTAAAACTTAATTTTTTGTTCATAGGAATGCAGATGATGAGTCAATTCCTTTGGCAGTAAGAAGAAAATGGGTTCCTCGGATGTTAGGTCCTCTACCTCCGATGTTCTTGCGCATTCCACCTGCAATCGATGCAAGGATCGATTTAAGTCTCGAGATGGATGACGACCGTATCGCAACATTCCTACAGAATGAAGAATTTATGGCAGAATTACGATGGAACCAAGAATTTATTGCCGCGTTGGATAGCGAACAAGGAAATAAAACAAAATGTCACGACGATGATGCTGCGTTTAAAGAAAGACTGAAAAATATGGGTAAATGTAAGTGACATTACGCCTCTTTTCCAAAGCTTATTTGATCTATATCTGTATATATAAAATGAATCTCTATTTCGCGTCGTCATCGCATCCAGTGAACAAATGGACTAATTTTGCTAATCAATTTTTTTTGTGTTAGTTAAGTTTCACTAGTTCTTTTTATACCCTCAGATTAGAAAGTGACAACTTTTCTCCTGCTGCACTCAATAAAGTTGCCACTTTGCCAGAAAAATAGTATACAAACCTCGGGTTGTAAAACCAAATCATCAGACTATATGTTTAATATGATTTAACTGTAATCTGAGGCCTTTCTCATTTTCCTGTTTTCGGGATGTACATATTATTGTTTTAATTATTGTCAGCAGAAAGTTCTTAAAAACAAATCGTAAGTTTATATTAATTCTATATTTATATCTAAGGAAGGGTAACGTCGGTGGGTCAGATAGTGTATTTTAATATCAAAATCCCTACTATATCTATTTACTGGAACATTACAAACACGAAAGTGTATTGTTTCGTGTGTTTGTCACTACATAGCATTATTTTTATGTAAGGAGATATAAGTATGAAGAATGATATAGCCTATTTATATACACTTTTTAGGTAAACGCTTGTAATTTTCCACTATACCCTTTATTTAACACTATGTTACGCTATAACTAACCGGTTTCACTTTTCACAACATCATCAGGGCTTTATAACTAAAGATAAAAAAAACTGTTTTAATTTAACGTTCAGTACCAATTTGGTTGTAAGTTACTAAGGCTACCCCCTATTTTTTATCCCAATATCTAAACAGGTTCGCGGGAGATGTAAATACTTATAATAAGCAGGTATAACAGCGACAACAAGTTTGTACAATTAAATATTCATGTTATGGCTAGGTGGCACATATGGCATACTTTATGCATCAGTTTAATTTTCACAAAACCACAAGACAAACATAGCTCACGAGATGGGAAATATTTTGTGCGCTATAAAGCGTGACCATCTTAGCACGAACACTTTTGTGATATGAATATCATGAAATAAGTACATTTATTTTATAAACCATAGATATTTCAAGCATTTTATGGTAACTTGTTTGAATGTAGTTTTTACATTATCGATTAAAATAAATGTATAAAATAAATGCATTTCATGATATTCATTTTAATTTACAAACCATAGACATTCCAAACATAAAGTCAGTTGTTTAAATGTGGTTTTACATTATCGATTAAAATAAAAGTATTTCATGATATTCATCTTATTTTAAAAGCCATATATATTTCAGGCAATTTATAGGCAGTTGTTTAAATGTTGTTTTTATATCATCGATTAGGGTAAATGTATTTAATGACATTCATTTTATTTTATAAACCATAAACATTTTTAGCAATTTATACCTAGTTGTTTGAATCTGGTTTTTACATTATCGATTAATGGGCGAAAAGGTCAGAGGTGCTATTTCTAAATTGTCACCGAGTGATTTCGTTATCATTGCCGATAAATATTCTTCATTAAACGCATTCAACGTCACATATTTTTAAAAGTCACGCTCTGTTAATTTGTCACTGGATAAATACTAAATGGGATATTGGTTCCATTTACTGTGATGAAATGGAAATCACATTTAGGCGTTTTATTTATATTTTATATCATTGGATTGGATTGATCGGTGAGAAGATTAGACAATAGCAATTATTATGCGATGCCTAAGTTTTTTGAGATTAATTAGCAAGTTTAATTGCCTTCTTTCCCTGCATAAAATAATACTATAACGGCGAGCACTGATGGATATATTGATTTCAAAATCCAATAATTTTTAGTGATAGCATCAGCAGCGAACAAGCAGATGGCTCTTCTTAAGGTCACCGTTGTCTCTTAAAACGTGGTTTCTAGACACCATCGATGTTACAGTTGTGTCGCTGTCGTGTAGGAGAGTTTGGCAGGTCTATTGTAATAGGTTACCCTTAGGACCATGGCACTGTAATTATGGCATCAATAATAGATAAAGCGATGAATCCCTACTGTGGCAAGTTGTAACTAGAGTTTCTACCATCAGTGGTATAACTAGTGCTGAAACATTCAACCAATGCTTGCCTCTTACTAACTGCCAGACAGATACTGAGGTCTATTCTACTCAGGGCATTCTCACTAAAAACGAAAACATGATTTACTGTTTGTCATAATTTATTGTTATTTTTTTTATTGTTTAGCCATGTACGTCTATGGGCAACTTTATCGTGCATATCAGAATACTACAATGGCGAGCAATGACGTAATAGTGACAGGTTTAGGCAAGATACCAATCCGAATCGCAAAGCTGTAAATCATTGGACCTACATCATATAGATACCACCACTTTCTTAGCTAACATGCGACACCATACCTATTTATTTTTATTTTCTACAGAGGCAGATATTTGTACATTGAACATTTAGATGTCTGTATATACGGGTCTGGGTGTTTATTAAAATTAATCTGGTATATATTTAAGTATTTATTAAGTTGCCTAACACCCATAACACAAGCATATAATTTGCTTACTTTTGGATTAGATCAATTTCTGAAATTTGTTCAAGTGATTTTTTTATTATTATTTATTAAGTATCATTTTAGAAAACCAAACTAGTTAGTAATGGAATGTATTCTTAATATGTATATATTGCTATGTTTACTAAACATCTCTACTAACTGTGACTCGTTTATCATTTTTTTCTCAATCATACTACAACGAGCGTAATTATGTATTTCCAATTTATTATCTGTTTCAGTGTCACGCAAGAAATTCGCACAGTTATCACGAATGTTTTCACGAGGTGGGTCTAGACGAAGTGGTACCGCGAGGGCGCCATCTAGAGGCCCTCCTGATAGTCTACTTTTGCAGGAAGAACACAGTGATGAAGAAGACAGAGCGCAGCCACAGAATATAAAAATATAACAAATATATTTTACGTGTGTAATAGGTACATACCATACTGTCGGAAATATCTGTGACCCAACTACGCGTTTTGAGTTCAGATTTGCAAGGAAAAATAAAATATGAATTAGTATAACATACAAAAAAAAATTAAAGCGGTTGACGAAAATGCTTTTCTTTTACCTTAATAAACTAAGTAAAGAGATATTTAGTAAATTGCGACTCAAAAAATTTTCTGATTTTGTATCCCGCATCTTATAAAATATTTTTCGACTTATAAAGAAAAATAGATGCCTGTTTAGTTAAACACAATTAGCATCCAACCGCTAGCATACTACACCTGTCAACATATTTTTGGTTAAGAATCACTGTTTAATAAAACGCATGTTCAAGGAGCGTTTAACTTTTTTGTTGTAAAATGATTTATGTTTATACATTACAAATGTTATTATATAGAAACACACATATTCGCTAAATAAACTATTTTTGTTTTTAAATTTATCTCTGTCATATTTAGTGACTCTTTCTCTAGTAACCTGGGTCGTAATTTAATTATAACTCTTACGGCTATAGTTATCAATAAAAAGTTTGCAAATAATAAATGACCGAAATAAGATGCAACTGTTTTGTCCTTGCTATTTGTTGCTAATCGGAACGGGCGGGAAACTTGACGCAGTTTGGTAAAAGTTTCATTTGGAAGAAGTCCGCAGATTTTTCCGACGATATTGATTGTTAGACAGACTTTGTAATGGCCTTAAGTAAGTGGAGCTGCACAGGTTTCGCATAAGACTGGGAATGTTTAGATACGAATATGGTTGTTGTTGTTGAAAGTTAGAATGAGGGATACATTATTAAAGTCTTACCCCCTTACTAATAAAAATTACGCGCCCGTTGATCTGGTGTGTAACTTCACTTTTATTAACAAAAAATGAAGTTACACGCCACATCAACGGGCGCGTAAGTTTTATTAGTAAGGGGGTTAATATGCAATACGTTTGCTTATCTAATTACCTACAGTTGAAAAAATGTGATATGATCTTTATCACAACTTTGACTAAAAACTACTTCTTTTATACTAGTCGATCTGTCATATAAAGTTTTCAAAGTTAACATTTCTATATTTGCTCTTAGGATACTGGTCCCTATGATGGGTCAAACTAAAATCATTATTATAATGATCATTTTTATTATTGCTCAGAACCTTTTCAATCACATCAGCTTTCAAACGAAAAATCCGCATCGAAATGGGTTCATCCGTTCAAAAGTCAAACATAAAGACACTCCAAATTGCTTCCCTTTTTCAGTTGAGGGTAATAAAAGAATAATGATGATTGTTTCGCAATTGGAATCGAAACATTCAACATTTAAATTAAATTTACCTTGGGTCAAGAATATAAATTTAATTGTCTATAAAAATGTTTTTAGCCTATTTGTTGATCGATCTTTCCAGTTACCAGACTGAAAAAACACATTGATTTGATTAATTAGCAATGACAGGAAACATGTTGTTTCGGAGATGTATGCATCCGATATTTGATGCTTAAAATTTGGTGTTTTTATTAATTACTAGCCAACCCGGTTAACTTCGTATCACCTGACATTAACAGCTATTAACAGTTTGTATGGATTAAAGCATTGTTTTTTCCACTTCCCCTGCAATATTCCTAGTTTTTTTCTTCATAAAAAATCTTTTGATTTGATAACTAGTACAACAAAAAATAATTATCAAAATTGGCCCTCCGTTCAGGTGTGATGTGATGACCACGCTAAAAGGGGATTCATTTAAATATAATTTATGTCTATACTAATATTATAAAAAGGAAAAATTTGATTTTTTATTTGTTTGTTTGAAATGAACAGGCTCCGAAACTACTAGACCGATTTCGAAAATTCTGCTTTAGAATGCTACAATATTTCTGAGTGACATAGGCTTTGTTTCATCAAAATCGATGCAGTTGAAGCCAAGTTACGCAGGCGAAGCTGCGTGAAACTGCTAGTATATTATAAAAATTGTCACTGTCATTTACATATTATGTTACGTATTAGTATAATAATTGAAGTTTCAACTTGTAGATAATATAGATAAAAAAAGTAGTTGTGGCATATCTGGACTTTATTTTAATAATTTTAAGATAGCTATGATTGCTTAAACGAAAGGTAGGGATAGCAATAAAACCTTTCTTATTAATAAAATATATTTGTTTAATAAAGTCAAATTAATGTTAAATGTTCTTGATTATTTTTAGATTTCGTTAATATTAATTAAGGTGGAAATTTAATTGTGACTGATGTTTAGTGACTTATTATTTAATTGTCAAATGCAATAAAACTAGATGTTGTCTTTGTACATAGCAATAAATAATCAACTAACATTAATTAATTGTCATAAAAATACATATTCATGATATCCATTTTATTTATGAAGCTAGAAACAAACGGTTATGAATATAATTTGTATGTTCAGTTTAAATAAATTACTAATGAAGTATGTCTAACTTAGTTTAAATTGTTTTGACCGACGAAATAATATAATTAACTATGATTTCTCTATTATTATTCGGCGTGTCGAAAAAAATATAAGTATAGAGTATTATTTACCCACATTACGAACGATTACTATGTTTCTAGTATTTAATCATTTATAGAGACATAGTGTTTATATTCACGAAAAAGGCAAAACTTGCTAAATCGTGGTAAAATTTGTGAATCATTAAAACCGTACTATTCAAAAACGATATTCGCAAAAGTATGTAAAGAATTGTTATTATTCTTATTTTTGAGATCCAATAAAGAAAGGAAATTATATCTATTTTTACCAAAATAGTAATTACCTATCTTAACGCAAGGCTTGTAGTCGTATGATAGCAATATACTGTGCTAAAAGTACTTCCTAATCCCTGTGAACAGGGCAAAGTCTACTTTTGATGTTGATTAGTTTACGGGCTATCCACACACGTGAGTGCAATGTCCGGTCCAGTTGATAATTTACATCTAGTTCTGATTAGGGACTATCTATTCACACTAAAGACGTGGCCGAGTGAGAGTGAGAGAGTGGTCTGCCCAGGTTCATTCGTCATATTGTTTTTGCACTTGGTATCCACACATTTGGAATGAAACAGGTCATACAATCCGTAAATAAGCGTAAGTTATTAACTCAGCAATTTCAGTAGTCATCTCTTCCTTTTTTCTTTCTTTAGATTTTGGCAAAGGCGTTAGTTTGGTTGAAATTTGCATCTAGTTAGCTGATATAACAAAAATTAAACGGGTTTTAATTATTCAAAGTTATTCACTAGTCATCAAAGAAAGTCATGTCAGGGTCTTAAGTCAAGCAGTGACCTCATTACTCAAGATCATTTAACGAGATTTGGCAGCAATGAGGAAATACATGATACACTAATTTCTTCACTATCATTTAATTTTTTCACTTTCACTGAACAAAATCGTACAAAATATCACCAGAGTTTACTAATTTCACTCAATATATACGGAATTCAATAATAACGAAAAAAACCACGACCATCTTATCTCTCATTGGTGCCAAAGCTCCAATATTAATTTCAATTAAATAATATCTGTAAAATTGTAAACAAAACATGATGTTTCCGAACCTATCTTGAAGCTTCGTTCGAAGCATGGACACTGATCTGTATAAAAAGTTCATAGAAAGTTAGGCATTTACATTTTTTCGGTCGGTCTGATACGAGACGCACACTACACTGACATGTGTGGATAGACCTTTACCGTCTTATTAATAAACATGGATTAAAGTACTCCAAGGTTCAACATGGTATTATAGTCTTTATTATACAGACAATAGTATCAACCTAAGTTTAATCTTCTTAGTCTTTATTTATTAACAAGACAGTTAATTAAGGTGCCAGTTCAGGTTCAAGTGCACTTCAGTAACGCAATAAAGAGTCATGTCATATGAATGAGATGAAGTATTAGAGTATAGAAACTTTTTATTCTATGGAAGGCCTATAAATTGTCATACTCTGAGTTGTTGCTGTATATCCACAAGGTACGAACTTCCACCTTTAATCAGGGTAACATTTAAATGCCTAGCCTAATTTTGAGAGAGTGACTTTCCATTTACGAAGTAATAAAAACAATGCAAATTATAATTTTTATCCGACATAACATACAAAATGAATGGTTATAACGTAAACGATTATCGCAACCGCATGCGCAGGCTAGTAACGTCAGGACTCGTACTAGGTACGACGTAGCGTGACGCGGACTATTTTAAATTAATGTTCATAAAAGTAAACATTACAATTTGGCAATGAATATTTAAAATGCACATAATTTTTAGCCTTAACTCCTAATATTAAAATTTGGCTGGTCTTTTGAAAGTTACCTTATATTTTACAGTTTTACATTCCCTTATAATGTATTGATATTTTACTTCCATTTTTTTAAGAAAGACAAAAAGCGTATAAAATATTCCAATTAAAATCATCATTGTAGCACATCTTTAAGCCTAATAAAATAAATTAAACATTTAAAAACTACTGTGTATTAGATTAGCTATATTCAATTCGCTACCTAGATATTTTTAAGTTTGAAATACAAAATTATAGCCTTCTAGCTAAAATAATAAGTAATAAACAAAATTTAGGGAATTAAACATATTTAGTCCAAATAGATCTTATGAGAGTTGAATGTTAGTAAGCTTTGAAAGTGGCTGAACGACACGGTTCTTGATGGCAAATAATTTTATCTCAGTAAAAATACAGAAACTGACTTCAATTATTTAATTTCCAAGTCGCGATTTGATAATATTTTTTTCGAAAGATTGTAGATAATCAACAAATTCCGAGATGGACGGAAGGAATGCAATTTGTACCTATCCCATGAATGGTTCATAGAAGTCCTTTAACCTAGATGTACCTTTTCTTAAAATAAAATAAAAATAACGGACGTTAGTGGAGTCGGTTAAAAATCCTTTGACACCAAAAACTTTAATGTTGCATTGCTAAAAGAGGCTGGGGTGCTCAGCCTGAAAGAAAGTTTCTTGGCTACTCTACACTTTTATCCCAAATATGACGACGATAAGCAAATTGCTGATTTTAGTCGTTGAATTATCCTCAAATCAAATTGACGAGATTATTCCATTTATTGCGGCTATCTTATAACCATGATATAACTAATTGAATAATTTATTATACTTATCCATTATACGCATTTTTAAATAGCATCCTACTTTTCCTAAATACACAAAAACATATTTGAAAAACAGTGTGACAAAAATAAGCAACGCAAATATCTAAACTCTTTATAGTTATCTATATATTATATAAAAGAAAGTGGTGTTAGCTACACTATTTATAACTCAAGAACGGCTGAACCGATTAGGCTGAAAATTGGTGGGGAGGTAGCTTATAACCGGGAGAAGGACACAGAATACTTTTTATCCTGTTCTATTTTGAGGACACTGGGAAAAACAACATTTTAATTTTTCCGATACAAATTGAACGGGCGGAACGAAGTGCGCTGGAACACCTAGTACTAACAATTTTAAAGGGTTCAAACATTTCCGTTGCTTACATTTAAAATCAACTAATAGCTGATTATGAAAAATATACATTTTATTTAATACTAGTTCAGAAAAATGTACACGTTTTCAAAAATAAGTAAAGTAGGATTTTGCTGATTACTAAACAAGTCATGTAAAGAGAGAAAAATGGCTTTCCGACGCGATGATTTGCATGCATAACTACCTCCGGCCAGTCAGCCATATCCATATTCCACAGATATACATTAGGTTATAACTCAACGGACACGAAACGTTGTTTAAACATTTATGAGTTGGTTTTAGAATAGTGTAAACCGCTCAACATCTAAATCCTTTTGAAACTTACGCTTCTCTTAGATTGTCATAACGGAAATGTGCCATATTATTATCCATATTATTGCCCTAATACTATATTGTAATCTTTGTTACTTGGTTATTTTCCCTAGTGCACTCTTTTAGAAGGTAAAGTGGGTAGTGCTGTACTTTAGTATTGGTATCATACCTTATCTATTCATTTCGATTTGTCAGTGCAATTCGTTGTGTTCGATGTTGGAGAATAGGGTTTTGGTTAACTTGCGCACAAGGTGTAAAATTTCGGCTATAACCGCTTATTATATGTATATTATCTATTACTGTCCACAACGGAGCTATAGTGTACCAAGTAGGTACAGAGAAATTACAAATACTTCAAGTAAAACTTACACTTTATGATACACAAAGGCGACCTTATCACTAAGTTAGTGATCTCTTCCAGACGACGATTGTCTATCGGTTATGACTGCTGCTCGCTTTCTTTCAAATTAAAAAAATATATTCTTATTAATTACAACATTAAAACAAGTTACACAAATTGAGCTTATAAGCAAATTATATGCTTGTTAGTCAACGATTCTAATACGTAGAAATATTTAAAAAGATACCAGAATAAATTTAGTTAACACCTAGACCCTAAAATGCAGACATCTAAATGTTCATCACACAAATGCCTGCCCCCGTCGGCCTGCCGAATACGAGCCTGGCAGTTGGTCGGTACAACTAGGCTTGTACGCTAACCACTCGACCAACGAGGTGGTCTATTATTTCTAGTTTCTCAGTAATACGAAAGTTCTGGAGGATTATTGACAATATATGTCAACATATTCTACAAGGAAGTAAAATTGAATGTATAAATTTATTAATTTAGAGATTAAGTTAGAGGAGAAGACATTTAACACTGTTGGTTCTTGATAGGAGTTCAGTGTACATGTTGTCATAAAACGGTTTATACTGTTCGACGTAAATACAAAAGGATATTTGCCTACGAGTTTTGCTTGTTACTACATTCTCATGGTTATTAAACTGCTATAAATATATTATTATGATTAGATAGATATTCTATGAGTTTGTTTACCTTTACTTTTAGTTCTGCCTCGAATCATAAAATAATAGTGTTATTATAGTCCAGTCAAACAAGGTTTTAAATTAAAAATTTTTCAAAATGGCCAACTTAAATCCCAAAATTTTGATATGAGTGGACATATTACTTTTGTCAAATCATGGTCACATTCTAAGATAAAAACCAACACCCTATTCAATCGTATCTGTAGTGTAGTGGTCCTGTGTTGGCGTTGACAAAATCCCGAATCGGGTAACTCTAAATGTGTATTCTTCCAATTTTTTTAATAAAAAATTGTTGCACGGGATTGGACAAGTACCGGGTAGCAATAGGTTTACAATGTTTCACAATAAGGGACTAAGTAAGTACTTTTAGCTTTTCGTGGGTGCGTTTATTGTACTTGCTCTTAAGGATACGAACGTGAAGATTTTTTTCCTGCTTTATTCGTGTGGGATAGTATATGTGTTATATGAAAAGTTGGACAAGAAAATCGACAGCAAATATGTCAAAGGCTGTTGGTTCTGACCACGAAGCTGTAAACTACTACAGAAGACTACACTACTAAAAAAGACTTGACGTCATTTTCAAATACTGCTGACTCACTGCTGCCTCACTTTAGTACCTACCTCTCTTTCAAAGCGCCTTGTAAAATCAATTAAAAAAGTCAAAATGAGAGAGGCAGGTTACGTCAAAGAGAGTAATCAATACTTGAAAATGACATCAGGTTTTTGTAAGGAGTGTAACCTTCAGTAGTACCTTCATGGTTCTGATAGTTCATGTTGAGTTCGGATTCGAATTTTTCTGAAACTAGCAATAATAAATAGTGATGCTTAGAAACAAAAAAATATGTTCAGATATTTTAGCGTTATGTCGTACTAATAATATTATGTTGCATATAGGCTTCTCAGTTTGTAATTATTTTCGTTTGTCAAATATTTTATTATAGAAATAAATTTTAAAGGAAATTCTTTCTTTCTTTAGGTTTTGGCCTTCACGTTACTAATTAGCCATTAGTCAAGTAGAAATTTGCATCAAATTTTATATCAATTTCAATTAATTTTCATAGTCATTAGTCATAAGTCGTCAGGAAGTCATGTCAGGATCTTAGGTAAAGCGGTGGCCTGTTTACTCTTTCACTGTACAAATTTATACAAAATGCCACCAAAATTTACTAATTTCACTCAATATCAACACGAAATTCAATAATTATAAAAAAACTTCGACGATCTTTTCTCTCGATGGCGCCAAAACTCCTTAAAGGAAGATGTAAAATAAGCCTTTATTTTGCTAATTCCGCGTAAGCAGTGTAACTGTTGTGGCAAATAATCCTCCAAACGACACAGAATGTGACAAGCCTAACTGACGTTCCCACCACCCACCTCCGCGACCAGAACACGAATATAGGAAGAGCTCGGGAAACAATATAAATTGTCACGTTCTTTACATGTGACAACCCTACCTAAAGTTCCCACCTCCGCGACCAGATCACAAATAGAGTCCGAACACGGGAAACAAAACCACTTGTCACGTCCTTCGCCAACTTTGTCGAAGCACTCACCACAGAGAACACCAAATCGCACTCGACGTACGTTTCGCCTCTACACCGAGGCATCCTCAGGAATTCGACCGTACCGTACAAACGACGACACACGAGACGACTTTAGGTAGGGTTGTCACATGTAAAGAACGTGACAATTTATATTGTTTCCCGAGCTCTTCCTATATTCGTGTTCTGGTCGCGGAGGTGGGTGGTGGGAACGTCAGTTAGGCTTGTCACATTCTGTGTCGTTTGGAGGATTATTTGCCACAACGGTTACACTGCTTACGCGGAATTAGCAAAATAAAGGCTTATTTTACATCTTTTATAATGGATTTCCGCAAAGTAACGCCTGATTCAATAAAATATCCTTAAAGGAAATTAAATAATTATTTCAAAAAGAACTGGAAAGAAACAAGCAACCCGATTTCTTGATAATAAATAGGAAACCCATTGCCCCTTGACAGTCCGGTCTGTGCCAGGCAGCTTGTAAGAGGCAAACGCAGGTTAAAATGTAGGTATTTACCAAGAAGGCCACTGATGGTAGAATGCCGTGCGGTAGCTTGCCCGGGTAGGGATCCACCGCCTTTCCTATTCCACATTCCATATTTCCGCCTTTCATATTCCGGTCCAAGGGCAGGGTAGGCGGTTCTTGCACAATGAGCTTAACATCCTGACAATGGAACATAGGACATACATACATTGTATTAACAGCATACTAGTAGTTTTTGAGTTACATTTAATAATGCATAAATTATTCACTTTTGTCAATGACCTCATCAAAGATGACACATATAACTCAGAAACCACTAGTCAAGTCATAATAAAACTAATATGGAACACCTCAGAATCATAACCTACGGCTATTGGCTGAATTATCGCATAGTAATATACAGTTGAATTGAGAAGGAGAAGCTTCTCCTTTCTGTTCTAAGACTTATCACCAGAGCAACTTCTAGTTCATAAGAATTTTTGATTCCACCCTCATTTTGTCAGGTAATTGTGTGTCAGGCTTATAGTCCTGGGCTAGAAGAAAAAGTTGCCATAAGGCCAATAATGAATATAAAAAATAACTCCGAAACCGACGTTGAATGCAAAGAATAAAGGTTATGTAGGAATGTAGACGCTTCTGTATAATTCAAGATATGGCTCTAGATTCGCTCTAGAGTAGGTACTCCGCAAGGTATTTGGACGAAAGATATCGATATATGTGTATCCATACAATACAGTATACGTCATAAAAGTAATGGAGCATGATGGATTGATGCGTATTATCTGAAACTCTTCAATGAACGCGAGAGTAGCGACGCGGAACGGGAAAGTAGCACGCGTTCGTCATACAAAAGACTTCAACGCTGCACTGTTAATTCGCATGCATTAGATATCATTGTTGAAAATCCTTATAAAATACAAGCTGTTGCCTGCGATTTTGTACACAATTTGAAGTGATTTTTGTTGCTAATGATGGGAATGAAATGTTGTCCCAAGTAATAGGTATCCTAAGTATTGACCCGGGCTGTAAACTATCAAAATTTTTACCAGATTTTTACCAAAATTTGTGTAAGTTTCAAAATACGTTAAGTACTTTTGCGTGAAAAGAAAACATAAAAATGGACACAAATTTTAATATCTTTCGTTTTGGGTTATGTAATTTGTAATACAAAATTTGTGTACGTTACACGAAATTTGGTACAAATACGTTCAGTACTTTTTTTCAGTATCGTATCATATAAAAGCGTTATAATTATAATATAAGTTTCTTTACTTAAAACGCCGAACGTAAACTATTCTACTCATGGTAAAGCCGCTGTTTGTTTTATTTATTATATTTTTGTAGCGAAGATAATTTAAGCACTAGTTTGTTGATCTAACCGACTTAACTTCATTAAGAATTCTGGAACTTTCAATGGAAGGTAATGGTACGGTTGTTAGTTTGGACGGTATTTTGTAGCGGTAAGCTGGTAGGTGCTTCGTATGGTATCGTGGTAATCCAGACATTCCTGTCGTCTTCATTTATCGTAAGTGTAAGCACTTTTTATCTTAATCGCTACATTATTGATTAATTAAAGAAGCTCAATAATATGATGCTAAAAATGAGCTATGTATTATTACACCATTACTGTTTAAGCTTTAATTTATAGTTAGCCCTTTGTGAGTTGGTGCGTTACAATGCGGCGACCCCTAAAAACATAACATCCTTAACTCTCGTTTAAAATCGCCATAATTGTTTAATTTCTAAATTTCTCTGTAAGAACTTTAATTAGTTCGACAATAAATAGTAGTAGGAGTTTTCTCGATCAAGGAGTTTTTAAGATCTTGTTTTCATTTAATGAGTAGGTAATAGTAGGGGAGCCCAAAAGGGGATATTTGGAGTAACTCAGGAGCGCCAGATTAAGATATGGGAGATACTCTATATAGAGACGCGCATATAGGGTTGTTTGTTCAATTTTTTTTGCTTGAAAATATACTGGAGCGTGTCAGATTAAAGTATGGCGGTCTTATTACATGCCAATAAGTCCATGTTTTAATTTTCTGATGATTTGAACAAGACATACAGGAGTAGGAGGTTCAGAGACTTTTAAAAACCAAGTCATATGTGTTAATTGTCTATTACAGCAATCTGTCTGATTGACATATTTCTGTCATCGGAGACACATTAAGTACATAGATTGTTAATATCTGATGATTTCGGCTATGATCATGTGACTGGGATTGCTATTTTAGCTTCTAAACAGTTAGCGCACCGCTAAAAAGAAAAACCTTACAAGACCTTTTTTTGAAGTATCCTCACGCCCGTATCCCCGAAGAGGTATGCAGAGATACAACCAAGGCATGCACGACTAGCCGAAAACACTAAGTCCCACAATGTGATAGGTGGCAAGCGTTGACCTTTTTTACTCTCCACTATTTAATCGACAAGGTGCAATGGGTCCCAATGACGCTGGAGTTACTACACATTAAGCATCGCGGGCTCTTCTACTATAATGCCTAGTCTTGCAGATACCAAACCGCCTCGTTGGTCGAGAGGCTAGCATACACCCCTAACCCCACCGACACCACGGATGCTCGGGTTCGATTCTCAACAGGAGCAGGCAATAGTGTGATGAGCATGTAGATGTCCGTATTTCCTCGTTTGGGTTTTTATTAAATTTATTCTGGTATGTATTTATGTAATTTTAGGTTAGGATCGTTGACTAACACCTAAATCTACTTTGCTGTTATTCTGAAATATACTATATACTACTATAGGGAATGATGGGGACACTAAGTTTGGAAAAAAATGTTATTGACGTGAATTAAAACTTCATAACTTTAAAATAATAAATAACTGCTTTATTACGCAACAATAAAATTACTTTCGATTCTTTTAATTCCCATTTAACTTGGTAAAAATACATTATCTGTAATGGAGGTTATTTTGCTGATAGAGTAATCAGATTTATCTTTAACCCTTACAAACAAACCTCAAAATAACTCAAAACCTAAATAAAATTTAAATAAAAGAAATAAATAAAGGGCATTGCTGCAAAACTTTTACTATAATTTGAAAATCCTTTTACTTCCTATTTAAATTCCACATAAAACTGAGGTCAGTTGATATTAAAACAATTATGTAATTTTTACATTACCGTGCTCCACTTTACGCGGCTACAAATATTTATTAAACAAAATTTACATGCTAATCTACTTATTTCAATATTATCAGAATTGCATATACTGACCCCAGTTATAACAGATGATTGTAAAGAAAGAAACATTTGAAGGCGAAGAAAAGTAAAGCATTGGTATTTGAAAGAGACGTAGCCATAACGGATTAAGAGTTTTTGTTGACGACGTAGTGCTAGAACAAGTAAATAAAATATATGAATGACTAAAATTGAGCTTGGTAAAGATTTTGTCAGGAATGGACGGTACTCTGCTATGTAAAAAGGAAAGTGTGAACAGGGATTAGTTTGAAAGGAGTGCTGAACAAGCTACTTCAAAGCGAAGTTTTGAGTCAAGGTGTACATTTGTATATTTCAGCCTAGGTAGGTAGCGTTAGGTACTTTATAGAAGCGGGAGTAGGGTATATCATAGATAACATAAAAGTAGGATACATGCGGTTGAAATGAAAGCGCTAGGAAAAATCTGTGGTGTAACGCTCGCTTACCGCGTTCATAACAATGAGATCTCAGCAAGAGTGGGATTGAATGAAAGTGATGGTGTAAAAGTAAGAAAGGGCGTACTCCGTAGGTTCGGTCATGTGAAAAGAAAGACAGATGAAAGATTGACAAAACAGAAATACAATATGAATATGGACTGTGTATAGATGAGGGTACCTTCATCTTGGTAGGGGAGACTTCGGTTGACATACCTGATCAAATCACTGGGGTTTTACCTTAGGGCGGTGTTAAGAGTCACCGGAACCGGTGTGTTTGTATGGAAAGTGTATTAAATGTAAAGGGAGCAAGTAGGTCTGCAAGTATCCTAAGATTTAGCACTCGATACTCTCTGTCATACTGGAAAGTGTCTTGGCGTGAAGATATGTATGTACTTATGTGTATTATCACAATGTTTATGTGAATTTCATATCAAATATCTAAATAGATGCATAACAATACTTTAATATTTAAAAAGTTATTTTAAATCAATGTTATTAAAATTATTCTTTAGATCGTAAGTATGTATCGCCTAAATTAATATATATAAAAATACATGTTTTTTATTAGAATAAAACTATAAAGAAACTGTTAAGTCTTAAGCAACAAAAGCCTTTGCCAATTCATTACTTTCCCTTGAATATTTGAATAACGTACATATCTACATATTACATAATCTGTTAATGTTAAATTGTACCAATTATGTTTATAATAAGTAATGTAGCATAATGATTTTAGTCACTTCTACACTTTCACATTTATCCTTTAATATTTAAAGCCTTCCGTTTTGCTACTCAAACCTCTTTTATACACCTTTAATACCACAACACTAACATTTATTATTCAAAATAAGCCCGCATTTTTCCCTGTTTTGGTCCGGACCCCTTTGCAAAATAGACCGTCTGCCTTCCTCAACTCGTAAAAGGCGGGAATGGCTTACCGTCACTAACGCCCTGACATCCAACGAGGTAGTAGAGTTTCGAAGCAACTCGTCCGGATTGGTACCACCGCCTTGTTCTCGTAAGGAGGGTAAGGTAGCCGATAAACTTGCTTTTGCTCGAGTCCTAACATCCCGTCTTCAGGTTCGCAACGCACCGTTACCACCTTTTGTGTCTCTAGGCAGTGGCGGATTTACCAGCAGGCTGAGTAGGCTGGAGCCTAGGGCGCCGTATTTTAGGGGGCGGCAAATTCGGCCCCAATTTTTTTTTCCTTACAGAAATAAAAAAATTAGAAAAGAAGTTGACCCTGCAGGCCATCTTTGCAACTTCTCGCTATCAATTCTCAAACGCGTTGATCGATTTTGACCTTCAAGACGGCAATTGACGCAGTTTTTCGAATTCGGTAAATGTTGTGGATACGACATAATCGATTGGTTTTGAAATAACAAAGTTATCTTAAAAGAAACTTTTTTTCACTAATTTTTGCAATGCTATAACTTTTGAACGTGTGGGTCGATTTTGACCTGCAAGATGGCAACTGAAACAGTTTTTCAACTCTATTAATGTTTTAGCGTGCAAAATCGTTTAGTCTAAAAATCTTAAAGTTATTCTAAAAAGCGAACGAATCAACCGATTTTAGTTTTCAAAACGGCATTCGGCGTGCTTTTCAAAGGTTAAGAGCTGATTAGATTATGGAATTAATAAGTAAAGTAGACAAAAAGTTATTCATAAAAAAACGTAATTTTTTTTGCAGTTTTTCTGAAATTTCTCGGAATCTATCAGGCCGACTCTGTTCAAACTTACAGGAAGTCTAAGTTAGATGGACCCCTTTCGAAATCGTTTTTGTTCATTCCGATTGGTCAAGCCGTTCAAAAGTTATAAGAGGTTTACATACATCCACACACACAAACACACACATCCACACAGACGGACACCCTAATAAAAATAGTCAGGAAAGCCTAATAAAAAAACGATAAAAATTGACAGTTTTTTTTTAAAGTGGAAGCAAAAGCAGTATTGTAAGACCAGGAACTTCATCCACATTCAGTGATAATAGTATCCAACAACAAATGGGCTCTATTCAACAATCTGCTTTTGAAAAAACGGATATGTATGTTTTTGACAAAGAAGCGGTAGAAAAAACATCAATTAGTATAACCGAAGATGCGTCTCATTATCACACGTCATGCACAAGTAATGACCAAGTGCAAACAACAGTAAATCTAAATAAAGATCCAGCTTTACGGGAAATTAACGATACTTTAAGGGAGACTATGGCAAGGTACGGCTTCGATCAAAACAAGTCTTGTGACTTCTCTAAAAGTGAAAAAATATATGCGGATCAGCGTCGTTTCTTGCCAATGAGTATCTGTCAAAGGAAGATGAAAAATAATTAAGTGAAAGACCGAAATTGGCTAGTTTATTCTGAAAGTAAAAAATCTGTATTTTGTGGACCCTGTTTGGCATTCGGTCCACTGCAGTATAAAACTCAGTTCGAGAAAGAAGGATTTAATGACTGTAAAAATGCAGAACATCGAGTAGCTCAGCATGAAAACTCTGCACAAATCAAGTATCCTTAGTTTGAAAGCTAGAAGTGAGATTGATGGCCGAATGGACAA
>NJDC01025164.1:87719-108334 GCA_002245475.1 Calephelis virginiensis | reverse complement strand
TTTTAGTTTCTTAATAATAAAATTTAACATTTTCTACCACCTTGTTTTCTCCGTGTAGGGTATCGAAATGCAGAGATCACAAGGGGCGGCAAAATTTTAATAGCCTACTGTCGGCAAATGTGATAATCCGCCACTGTCTCTAGGCGGCGTGAATTTCTTACAATCAGGAAATCCGTCTGCTTGTTTGCCTTCCAATATCATAAAAAATCTTATTTTAATTATGGCAACTACTGATCTCACACAATATTTTCAAAAACAGTATTTGTAGAAGAAGATTAGGGCCGTAGTTTTAGACGTTAATTAAAATTCTCAACATCTATCATTCTCATACAAATTTGTATTAAAAATTTTAACTTATTGACTTATTAAAAAAAGATAATTGATGTCTCTGAGTACGGCTGTAAGTGCATCTACATAATATGTCATGTGCGTTTTTATAATTAAAATTATAGAATTCCACCAAGCTTAAACTTCCTCATGTTGGTCACGGCTTCTTTGCAAAATAGACCATCTGCCTTCCTGTCAGGCCGCTCATAAAAGGCGAGTATAGGCTTATCGTCACTAACACCGTGACATCCTACTAGGTGGAAGAGTTTCGCATTGCTTCTCTCGGATTGGTACCTACCGCCATAACGTGGAGGCTTGCCGTTGAAGTGTTCCAGTTTGGAGGGTAATGGAGCCGGTAAACTTACTTTTGCTCGAGGCCTAACATCCTGGGTTCAGATTGACAACGCACCATTACCACCTTTGGTGTCTCTAGGCGGGGTGAATTTCTTACTATCAGAAAATCTATCTGCTTGTTTGCCTTCTAATCTCATTAGAAAAAGTGCTAACGATAAAATCTGTACAAAGTACTACATCTCATCATTATCATCTTCGGCTAGTCGTGGGTGCCCTGGTTGTGCCTCTGCCTACCTCTTCGGAGTTATGGGCGTAAAGATACTTTAAGTACTACATCAAATGTGAATCTACGAGTATGCTCAGCTGAATAAAATTTTCGAAGGTCGAGTCTACAACTTTTTCACATTCTTTCCTTTGTTAAGTTTATATAATAACTATAACCAGTGGCAATCCTCACGAATACCCGATACTATCGGGAGAAGTAGCGGGCTACTAACGACTTATCACACGATGTCCTCCCCTTTGCCAAGTACCGGGGCTCTGGAAACGCTTTCCCACACATCCATTGCCCCGGCAGATCCGCTTTTTGCAATCCCCGCAAAGCCCCATTTAAATCTCCCCCGATCCGGTGGTAGTTTTTAATATTATATAGACTCGTCATAAGTGCTTCTTGTAAAGTGAATGTGAATATAATGTTTTCTATTCTATTCTAAAGGGTGCAGCTAATCGTATGAAACGGAGAATTGGCAGCACTACTTTGGATTCTCAGTGACAAAAAGCACCACTGTACCTCTTACGACATCCATCTCCTCCGCAGGCTTTCAAACTGCCACCCACCTGGACACCATCTTCTTTACCGCAGAAGGGGCAGAAGAGCAGCCGTTATGGCTCAATAAACTACCCCGGGGCAACAGGAAAACCTAAGATACGTAGCTCCCCTTTCTTCCTCCGAGACAAGGTGGAGGTTTACGAACCTTACCTTAATTTATAAATATTCACGAATGTTTTTAAAAGTCCTTAAGGGCTGTAGTCAGCGACGTAAGACCATCTTAATATTTTATGCTCTAATATATTAAAAACAAGTACATTCAATGCCACCGGTACTGAAGTTCAAAAAACTCCTCACAAGCTCATCTTATTATGTATCGGTGAAAAAAAAGTCATTAGCGGATTTTTTCTCTTGTAAATCTTTAACGAACTTATATCTCCTGCAAAATAATGAGACTACATTCCAAATAAGTATGCGTCTCTTGTTTAAGTAAGCTAGAGCCGGGTGTATGACATATTTATGCTTGTTTATTTAAAAAGCAGTAAGAATACAATAGTCACTATAAGGACAAGTTGAACTTATTATTAGGATCTCACGATTGGGTTAATAAGTTTTCAAATCAATATATTGCTATCACCATTAAGTAATGCGACAGTTCATTATGGAACTGTTTTTAAAAATTGAATTATCAAACAACAGTTTTCTGTTTTCTGTTTTTCTTTCTATAAAGAAATCTCACAGCGTAGTGTGACAGACACACAGACACATATTTTGTTTCTGGTTACAGTTATTGAGTAAACTAAAAAGAGAATAAATACCATATTCGTAACTGTAATAATTATGAACTATTTTTAAATTTTGATCACTGCACGACCATAGGATAACATCTATAAACAAAAAAGGGCAGTAAGTAAGGATATTCACGCTATTCCCTGTAGAGGTAGGCAGAGGCACATCAGGGCACCCACGACTAGCCGAAGACACTAAGTCCCACAATGTGATAGTTGACAAACGTATCACCAACCGGGCTCATATCCAATCCCGGGCAACATATTTTTTATTAGAAAATTAGAAAATGTGTATTTTCGATTGTATATATTTTATGCGTATTTTTACATTTTCTAATTTTTTATTGCCCGACCCGGGGATCGAACCTGGGAACTCTAAAAGTCTAGTCCAAGAGTCCACAAAGGTGATAATAATGACATTGGTGCATCAATTACTTTAATTTTTTGATGGCTTACTCAAGTGTTCCCAGATATTATTGCTATTATTATTATTAGAGTGATCAGACAAAACCAAGTTGCCACAGAGCTCTAACAGCAGAATAATTGATAGAAGACGGCATTACTTTGCGGAAATCCATATATTAAACTGAAGTTTGTGCTCGACCTTCATAGAATGCAGTCGAATTCTTCTAATAACGCTTCGGTTGCGAATCGAAACGTACATTGAGTTTTTAGTATTAAGTAACATCGAAACGTACAATGAGATTTTAGTTTATTGTTGGTGCTAATAAAACAGTTAAATGGTGTATATGTTATGTGGAGCATGATATATTTGGAGTCTTTAGCTTCTGGTAGGTCCAACTCATTCGTAATGCACTGGCTTTCCTTTTTTGTCGCACTACAATACGTGAACATTTTGTTGGTGGATCTTATCTGGATCTAACAGCAGAATGCTAGTCGTCAATTGCTTATGCTAGTTACTTAACATCATAATTGCGAAAATCTGTCTATTTGTTACACGTTCGCTGCTAAATTTTCCCCCCGATTTTGATGGAATTTGATAAGTATAGAATTAAAGACTGAAATTACTAACTTTTTCTTTAAAACTCATGATTTAAAGGCCTTAATAGAGGATGTTTTTTTTTTGAAAATCTGTTCTCTGCTGATAGCTAACAAATATAAATGCTAAAATAAACTTATGCTACAGTAACAATTTAATTGAAATCATTATCTCCAACTATACTATTCTGGTAAACTAGTTTTCTTATTTAATCAAGCAATGTACGGTAATGGACTTATAACACAAATATCCAGACATTTTAGAAATAAGCTTTTAATGATTCTGCGTTAAACATTATTTTTATTTGTTTTATCGAACATCTATAAAAACGATTTGAATTTATTTAAATTTTTAACCAAAGTTTACCTGCGACAAGTGAATTTACTACAACTTCGTGCGTCTGTGCCTATGTTTTTGTTGCTGTCTGTCTATTTGTTTGTCTGACTGACTGTCTGTAACATCATAACTCCTGAACGAATGGACAGATTTCGACACGGATTTTTGGTTGAAAAATGACTAGATAGAAATGGTTCTTAGCTACATTACAGATAACTTGTGAAAGGTGGTTACTGTTTTTTTTTTTATTTAATGTTTATTACACCAACACTATCTCATCTCGCTTTTGTGAATATGATAGGAAAACGTTACAACATATATTTTCTGGAGCGCTCTCATTTCGACCGTGTTTATCCTGCCTTTCATGTTTTTTTTTCTGACATAACCAACTCTCGTGTCTGTGAACTCTGTATTATTTAAACGATTTTTATCTTTAATAAGTATCTTAACATTTCAGGTTTTGGTAAGAGATATACACTGGCACTACCAGTCAGGATCAATAGATCTTAATATATTAATACAATACTATTGTGTAAACAAAATTTCACAGATACTAGAAAAACAGGTTTTCAAGACTTATAATAATAATTATAATATAATAATAATAATTTTATATAACAATGATAATATTTTTATATAGAAATACAAACCTATATTATATGAAAATGAATCCCCATTTTGCGTGTTATCCCATCACGCCAGAACTGATAAACCAATCTCGGTAATTCTTTTTTTGACAAAACCACACAACAATATCGGTTACTGTCAGGAGAAGGTTCTTATGAAAAGAAAAACTAGGAAAATTGCAGGAAAAATGAAAAAACAGTGCTTTAATCCAAACAAACTATTAGTAACTGGTAATATAAAGCGATACGAAGTTCGCCGGGACGGCTAGTCGCTTATAAATAACCAAATGGTGTAACAGGAAATTTGCTGAGGATGATAAAAAAAGGAAAAGTCGACTACAAAAAAGAAAAACATTATTACAGTCTTAATATATCTTTTAAAAACCCTTACTATTATATTTTGTTTCAATGTGTATTTTTTGGTCATTTCATTTATCTAAATGTGTTAGTATTAAAAGCTGACTATAAATAAATAAACATTCCCGGACAAGTTACACAAATTGAATCTAACTCCAAAGTAAGCAAATTATACGAATGTGCATTATGAATGCTAGTCAACGATTCTAATTCTATATAAATACTTAAATAGATACTAGAATAATTTAATTAACACCCAGAGCCGGAAATAAAGACATGTAAATGTTCATCACACAAATGCCTACTTGCACTAACCTCGCTGTTGGTCCGTAGAATTAGTCGTGAACGCTAGCTCCTCGACTAAAAAGGGTATAAAAAATGGCATCCATGAACACTGCCTTAATTATTCAATCAAGCAGACTAAAAAATATCCATGTCCAAACTAGTCATACATAAATATGAAAGTCCGTCTGTCTGTCAATCCCTCTGTTAGATTTTTACTGCTAAAATGCTGTACCGATTTCGGTTAAATATAGTCAAAAAGGGGAGTTCAAATATAGGCTACATTTTTCGAAAAAACAATCTCCAAAGGTTTATAATGGGAAATGACTATAACTAGTACTCTACGCGGACAAGTCGCGAGTAATCAGCTAGTTTGGTAATAAAGGATATTGCACACATGCTAAAATAAATATACCTAGGTAAAACACATCCTTGTTTGCGGCCGGATGAAATAAAAATAAATGTTATTACACCTAGTAGTTAAAACCTACCAACTACATAATTTTAACTACCAAAAGTGGTTGTCTGCTTACACAAATAATACTTAACACACACGTTAATTATACTCGTCTTGATTAGTTTGTCCGACACAGATAAAGTATAATGATAGACTCGCCCTGACGTTTGTTTTAATCAACATTCCTAATGTTCCTTTTCTCCGACTTTTGACAGTTAACTACTGAATTTTATGTGCTGTAACAACACACTATGTACAGATCTGTGGAATATGTAAATTGTTTTTGTCATTGTGTTTCTCGGTACTATCTCACGGGCTTCCGTTGCATTCCCATATAACTTCGGAATTTTAAAACTACTTTATCTTGATTTAAACCATTCTAAAATTTAGGCGCCTCTTTGGTTGTATGGCGAGTGTTCATGTCTTTTGCCACCAATTCGTGAGGCTCTGGTTCTATTTCTGGCAAGTAGAAATATAGATAAATATAAGAGTTATTCTAGGCCTTATTGGTGGAAATTTTGTTGTGCACTCCAAAGCTAATTTTAAGCTATCGCTATTTTCTTTTAACGAAAGAAATAGAAAGAGACAAAACATTTTTAGTGCTGTCAGATTAGATTGTTCACTGAGTGAACCGAGTAAACTGACGTTTAATCTATCACTCGGAATACGTCGTCTAAACATTTCAAAATTTGACTAATTTGACATGTCTGAAACGTTCTATCTCTTTTACTTTTGTTTCATTTGAAAAAAATGGCATGCATCTAAAATAAATTTAGTTTGTGAACATCAGAATCACCACCATTGTATACTTTAATCGTGTCGGTTATCGTTAATTAATACTTATTTCTATTACCCATATTATTTCGTATATTAGAAACGCGTGTCACGTGTTTGTGATAAACTCCGAAACTGAAATTTTGAAATTATTCTTAGTTGAAAATTAGCATAACTTTTATTATATGTAGAACACTGTACTACATATACAAAACTGTTATACTTTAATTGAAAAGACGCATGATATATCGGTAAGTGTAATTAATCCAGAAAGGTTCATTATTTTTTTTTTACTAAATTTATACCATTATCTGTTTAAGTATTTATATATATAAGCATTGTTGACTAATACCAACAATAAAAGCATTTAATTATATTATTTTAAAACCAACAGTATTAGAAGTGTAATTTGTATTATTATTATTTATTTAGTTAATTTATTATTTTGCATGTGTACAAAACTTGCCAGCCAACTCTCTATTTTAGATGCGCTATTTTAAACTTAAATAAGTATTTTTTACGCTTGTATTCCTGGACAGGTAAACAAAATAAACACATTAAACTACATATATACATGTCTTATTTAGTATTATATCACTCTGATGGTGCTATGTTAGAGCTGGGCCTGACTATTTTACAATGTTTAAGTTTAAAGTAATAATCTTTGCAATATATTGTCAGCGTTTGACATTATCTTATTCTATTGTAAACTGTAAAGAAGCTGGAAAACCTACTTACGAAAAAAGCTTATGCAAAACATACATCAAAGCCGCAGATTTACCAACACCCAATTAAAGTATGATGCCTATAGGCGACATCTATACAATCGAAAAAATCCGACTACACTTCTTTACTTTTTTATGTACTTAAAAAAAGTATTGCAATTTCTGAAAATGTTTTCAATAACTTTAATCTCATAATTATAAGATAAGACGACATGACGTAACCTTTTAGCAAACCCATAGCAATTATCAAATTATAAGAAAAGTAAAGCGCAACGAAACTTGAAATGTAGAGTCGAGATGCGCCTGGGCATCGCGCACGTGTATCTGTCACGCACCATGGACACACAGAAATTCTTTTAGTTTGTCCTTAGCCTTCGTGCCATTTGCACGTATGAAGATAAAACTCGTTGTGCTACTATGCAAAGGTTGGATGTGCATTTATCCCCCGTATAAAAAGTTCAGTTGACCCGAAGGATAAATTGGACATCTGAAGATTTGTCTTGTAAGTTTTTTGTAAAATATAAATTAATTTTGTAATTTAATTTTTATTAAATAATATAAATATTTAAGTAATCAAATGTGAACTTTAAAACAGATTTCATTTTAAAAATTAAATGATAAAAATTTAAACACCCGCTCTACGTGTTTTCAAATTGAAGTTTAACGTTGATCGATGGCGCCTTCTAAAATACAGGCACAAGTTGAAACAATGTTTTTAGGCTCTATGTGTATATTTGTCTCTATAGTATAAATCACTCATACTGCATATTCGAATTCTCTTAATTTTTACATTAAGAGAATTCGAATATGCAAATTTGAATATCATATTTTTTAATAAAATATTAATTTTATAATTATCTCCTAATGTACTTAAAAATGCCATCAAAAACAATGCAGTTAATTTATTTGTTTGTTTAAAAGTAATTGAAATAAATGTTTCCTAAACAAGTTTCATTTCATAGCGTGCTATGTGAAAATAAAATAACTTATCGCTTGTGTGCGTTCTCGTCTGAACGTTAAGTTTTATTTTTAAATCTGTTGCGCCAAGTTTGTATCATATTGACTGATGGCGCGTTTCTTCACAAATATCATAAACTATAGGAGAATCTTTGCCATATTCAAGTTATTATATAAATGTAATCATATGTTTTTCAAACTAATTTTCACTTAAATTTTGAATAATTTAAAGTAAAGATGCATTCGAAGTAACAGTTAGTCTACATTTTTATATTTAAATCTACATATATCACAAAAATAGTATCATCATGCCCACATGCCCGAATAGGTTGGCAGAGGCACAACCAAGGGACCCACTACTAAACCAAGACACTAAGTTCCACAATGTGATAGATGGCAACGCTATCGCCAACCGAGAGCATATTAAATCCTGGGAAACGTTATTTTTATAAGAAAATTAAAAAATACATATTTTCTATTTTTTCGTTACCTGACCTGGGCATCAAACCCGACATTAAGTCCGTCACCCTAGACCACAGGAGTGATAAACAATACACAAATAACAAAAAAAAGATTATCTGGAAAAACAATTCTTTGGATGTTAATGTAACTGTATATGTAATTAACAATGGTATTGAGTGATTTTGTGAAATTTAGTTTTCACTAATACGAAATTGCATTTAAGTACGTGATTTATGCTCTACGTAATATCTTTAAACCTGTATTATTGCAAGGTGTATATGAAAATAGCAATATGTCTGAACAAATTAGACAAATTGAACCCAACCCCAAAGTAAGCCATTTATTACTATTATATACCCGTGTTAGTGACAGTCAACAACACTAATATATAGAAATACTTAAATGCGTAAGTATTAACCTGAATTATCAATACACAAACTCAGAAATAAAAAACATTTATACGTTCATCACATAAATATCTGTCCCCTTCAGGAATTGAACCCTAACCTCGTGGTTAGTAAGAGTTAAAAGACTTGTAAACTAACTTTTCAGCCAACAAGGTGATCAATAGGCGCCTATTAATCACCTTGTTGGTTGAGAACTTTTAAGCCCGGAACAATTTTATTGACCAACTAGCTGTCCCGGCGAACTTCGTTCCACCCGTTCAGTTTGTATAGGAAAACTTGAAATGTTGTTTTTCTGACTTTTCCTTTTTTCTTATCTTTTAAACCTTACCTGGACTTCCATAAATTAATCAAAACATAAATAAGCGAAATCGGTTTAGCCGTTCTCGAGTTTTAGCGAGACTAACGAACAGCAATTGATTTTTATATATAAGAAGATGGACTTAAATTGAATATGTCAAAGGTTAGTAATATTTATTTTGCCAATCCATATTTTCAGAGCCTTACCATGAGTCGGTATAGATTACGTTCGGTAAGTTACGTGTCGCTTTTGGCCTAAAAATATGTTTCTCTTACTTACCAATAGAGGCGCTGTTCAAAGTTCTCATACAAATAATTTTCATAGACAGAGTATAGTAAACTTGACAAGCAATTAACACACGGTAAGGGCTCAGGCATATATGGAAGTTACCTACTCTCTACAGTCGGCAGAATTCGTATCGTACATATTGCACTCTTTACACTTACACTTACACACATAATCAAATAAAATCAAATCATCTATAAATTTTAAAGAAAGAAAAAATTTCGCCCCAGACAGGATTTGAACCTGTAACTTCTCGTCTCAAGCCGACGAATGCTCTAACCAATTGAGCTACTGAGGATTCAAGTCCCGTGAGGATTCAAGTTCAAATCCTGTCTGGGGCGAAATTTTTTCTTTCTTTAAAATTTATAGAAATTTAACCCAAGCACAGGGCAAGTGCTAAAATAAAAATACGTTAAAATCAAATCAAATCGAAACACTTTTGTTTCACGTTTACCTTACAAAAGGCACTCGTAAGGTCTATATAATGCTAAATCTACCACCGAATCGGAACGCGGCCTCACACTGAGAAGATCCCGCAAGAAACTCAGCAGGCTTCCCTTTTTTTTCTTATTTTAAAATATGTATACAATAATTAAAGTAATGATACATTATATTTATAAGAGATTGGCATAAGGAGCAATTAAGCCTTAACGTTTTTATCTGCTTAATATTCAGCAATGGTCTAATAACCTTTTTCATGTAGTTTAAATTTAACACATTTCTTAAATTTATTAATTGGAAGGTCTTTCATATAATCGGGAAGTTTACTGTAAAACATTGGCCCATGAAAGAATGGCTTACTTTGTGGAGACGAGACACATGCACAACAAAATTATTTTTATTAATTGTATTGACACAGTGTCATATTATATATTATTTATGATCAAAGATATTTTAGACATAACAAAAAAGACAAAAAATTTTGGCGAATACATAGTATTCAATTTTGCCCACATTTTGGCGGCTACTGGCGTTTACATAAATAATTTATTTATGTAAGTGTTTATTTTTGGCACATATTAGCTTTAATTTTAATAAAATTAACCATAAATTTGTTGCTATGGCAATAACTTCACATCGATTTTTATGTGAGAATTCAGCAAACAAGCACACGGCTATCCTGGTGGTGAGAGATAATCTTGGCCTACAGACACCATTGATGTTGCCGGTGCATCGTTGTTAAGAGATTGGCATAAGGGTCAATTAAGCCTTAACGTTTTATCTGCTTAATATTCAGCAATGGTATAATAACCTTTTTCATTCTATTCCTTTTTTAGTATTCGTTCTATTGTGCAAGTTTATCAGCTATCTTACCCTCCAAACCCGAACATAGCAGTGCGATTATGGCAGCAGGAATAGGTAAGGCTGGAGATCCCGGATCTGGAAAAATTGCTGCACAGAATTTTGCTCTTGTGGGTAATGACCTATATTTTAGCCTATGCTCGTCTCATACGAGCTGCCTGTCAAAGAAGCAGATGGTCTATTCTACTCAGCGGACTCGGACCTACATGTAGAAAATACAAATAATATTTGATTTAATTTTTTTAAGCCTCTGTGGCCTAGCAGGTCAGGTGTTGTACTTGACTTCATCAGGTCCCGAGTTCGACTCCCGGTTCGGGCAACAAAAGAGAATGTGGTTTTTCCAATTTTCTAAAAGAAAATAATGCTCGGGATTGCATATGTGCCCGGTTGGCGATAGGTTTTCCAGCTATTACATTATGGAACTTAGTGTCTTTGGCTAGTCGTGTTTACCCTGGTTGTGCCCCTTCCTACCTCTTCGGGAATATCGGCGTGATGATACTATATTAACCATTTATTAATTTGGATAAAACTTGACCTAGGTTTATATTACGGTCTAAATTTTATTTTTCTTTCAATTAAAAACTAGGTCAAAATTGATTTAGTACTTGCTATTTCAGTGCTACGCGAACTAACAGACAAGAATTTCAAAAAAATGTTTAATGTTCGAAAGCGATACACGCTTTCCAAATCCCAATTATTTTAAAATATACGATACAGTTTTTTACGATCTTATAATTTGAATAGATTACGATTGTAAAATAAGCATAAAATTCGCAATTGTGAAATAAGCATAACGTTTTAGCATTTCATAGATTTTCTATTCATATTAGAGAGTTAAAGAAAATCGCCTCTGTGGTCTAGCGGTCCGGGTGTTGGACTTGACTGCATGAGGTCCCGGGTTCGAATCCCGGGTCGGCCAACACAAAGAAAATTGGATTTTTCCAATTTTCCAATAAAAAAACCTTGGTCGGGATTGGAAATGTGCCCGGTTGGCGATAGGCTTGCCACCTATCACATTGTGGGACTTAGTGTCTTCGGCTAGTCGTGGGTGCCTTGGTTGTACATCTGCCTACCTCTTCGGGGATATGGGCGTGATTATACTTAACTTAAAAGAAAATTAGAAACAGTATAACTTATAGAGTAAAATTTTAAATATTTCTTTTATTTTTCGTAGGTGTATTATACACTAGCTTCCGCCCGCGACTCCGTCCGCACGGATGTCGGTCTAAAACTGAAAAATTAAGATTATTTTTTCTACGTATTTTTCCAGAATAAAAAGTATCCTATTTTATGCCCAGGATAATAAGCTATAATTATACCAAGTTTCATCGAAATAGAACCGTTAGTTTTCACGTAATGCCTGAACATACAGACAGACAGAGAGACATAAATTAATACGTGGATAACTGACTAGGTGATAGATTTTCGCAGCGAGTCGCCCGAATTAGTACCACCGCCATACCTATTCCTGCCGCCATAACGTCAGCGCTTGCCGTTAACGTATTTCGGTTCAGAGGATAAGATAGCCGGTAAACTTAATTTTGCTCGAGGGCCGAGGCCCAACGTCCTGGTCTCAGTTTGGCCACGCATCATTACAACCTTTGGTAACTCTAGGTCTCTCTAATTTCTTGATAAATCGCTAATGAATTAATGTAGAATTTATATCCAGAAAACATATTCAGATAGCAAACATTTCCCATTACGTTAAACTTTTACAGATTTAGAAAGCCAAAAGCTTGTCTAAGACATACCGAACATAAGTTGACCTGCACCGAGTGATAAAATATGTTTAATAATAAACTTAATATATTAGAAAACATATCACACATGGCTGGTTTTAAATATCCAGAGCAAAATAGCTTTTTATTGTTTAAAAATATGTTTTCATTAAATGTTGCATTACTGTGATAATTGGAAAATTTTATCCTGACCACTTAGTGTAAAGACATATGAAATGTTTAGAAAATGGGTTGAATGTCAGTTACAGGGGTTACCAGGTATAAGCAGATATGTCGATGCCAATTACTTTTCCTTGATTAGATGTAGACAAAAATCCACATATTGGCTGTTTACGAATACGATGCAAAAAACAAATCGAAGAATCGATTTTTAAATAAATATTCTGCTCAAGATTTTTAGAAACCCCATTTTAATATGATTTAGGTTTTAGGTTCGGATCTAATATTGTATTTTCTCTATTAAGACCTCTACTATGTGTACTATAAAGTGAAAAAAAGGAAGATAATAAAATACTATGTTATGTAAAATTATCTAGTTTACCGTGGTTTACCGTAGATCAAGTGTACTTCATTCAATCAGGATATCCAGCTTATTGCCAACCAATCCCATAAAAAATCGGATTTATCGTAACTGCCAAGATAACAAATTGTCTAGATTATATGCAAGAGGACTAGATAAAACTATGAGTGGATTTATGCGTAGGTGGATCAGACTATAAACAGGACAGGTCAAGTTAGGATATAACCCCGTCACACGCAATATCATCGGACGGGAGTAGCTAATACTCGTATATCTAGACAGATTATACGAATTTGACTAACCTCAAAGTAGGCAAGATATAACTTTATTTTGGTTGAAATCACTAAGATATTACACAGAAAAATACACGGAACTAGACGCATACTACTTCCTACTAATATTAACGCAAAAACTGCTGAACCGATTTTCATGGAATTTGACATAAACATAGAGTAACTTGGATTAACACATAGGATAGTTAGATAGATTAACACATAGATCCTGAAAAAATGTTCCCGTGGGACCTTCAAACACGTGAGAAACACCCCGGGCAATAGCTAGTACTAATGTAAGTGCACTTTTAGATGCACTTACCTAAATATACTCTCCGAAATTTCGTCAAAATCGTTATAACCTTTAAAAACGCGGGCAACGCCGCGAGCTACTCAGCTAGTATACCATTTTTTTAACACCAGACGTAGACATACATACTTCTTTCTACATCACATAAATGCCTGCCTCTGTCAGCCTTGTTCTGTTGCTTTTTTTAGACATATATAGCCTGCCACGTCCCGTTTGGAAGGACCGTCACGTATTTCAGTTTTGTCTCGGTGTCCCCAAAGATTTAGGAGCCTTAAATGTAAAAATTACCTTTTTTTCTAAAACTAGATAGAGCATGCTATATCAGTATATGCGAGTCGTATACAGTAACATGCCATAACCAGTGTGGACTAAGGTACACCATACCAGAATAAATACTGATTACTGAGATACTCCTCGTTGGTAGACTCACGTTGTCTCACTATATTGCTTTTTTCGATTTCCTTATTTAAATTTCTTTTCAATTCGATTTAAGTTTTAATTGTTTTTATTTTATTTTGGCATGTGTAATAATTATATCGCGCTAATAATTGTATTTTTTCTTAATATATTTTTTGCCTACATTTGAAGTTGAAATTTAATGCTACTAGTGGTCGCCCATTGGTCGAAATTCAAACATAATAAATTTTAATATCTTTTTGATAAGAACGCCATGTTCATTTTTCAAGACCAACTACTTTGTTTCCAAACTTTTTAGTGTGCCGTCTGTGATCTTTTATCCTTGTCATCAATATATTTGTTTGTGTGTGTCTAATGCATGGTAGTGTGTGTAATGTTTAATTTATTGATTTAATGTACTTTATAAGCATTGTTATTGAAAAATATTAGCGTTCCGCATTTCTCTTGCACGTGTGTCAAATTTTATGCTCCCACGTTCTCGCAATTTTTGTAAAAAGGGGTCCAAAGTTTTGCCATCACGTATTAATTTATAGATGTTTGGCCGTTTGTACCTACATAATGTTAACATAATAGGTAAGTTAATAGTTTTACTATATAGGTATATTCCCAATTTAAATTTACCTATCATATTATGCCATGAGCACCAGATAACGTTTATTGAACCTGCTTTAGACGAAAATTATCAGTGTCTCGTGTTGTGCTGAAAAAAATATCGCAGGCTTCATCGACCAACAAGGCGGTCCTTAGGTTACTTACTTAGCATATAAAGCATAGCTTAGTGAAACTTTTTCTTTATAATAATACTAGCAGCCTGTCCAAGCTTCGCACGGTTAGAAGATGCTTATATAATTATACAAATAAACCTACCTCTTGAATTACTCTGTCTATTAAAAAAACTGCATTCAAATCCTTAATAGTTTTAAAGCATACACAGGGACAGGCAGCGGAAAGCGAATTTGTTTTATACTATGTAGTTATGTTCGGCCATTTGTACAATAATACATTTTAAATTAGTATTACTTATTTTATTTATTATTTTCCAACTAAATAAATGTATTTACCTATCGTGTTATGCTATAGACGGAAACAGTAAGCGTGGGACGCTTACTGTTTTTGATGGAAAAAAAGTCACGTCAGGCGTATGTACGTATATGCATGAGCCTACTCAACCAACAATGCGGCTCTAAAGTTAGCATAAAACGAGTATGATGATTAAACATCTTATTTTCATGTCATAATGATTTAGCATAGCTTATAAAAGTTAAAAACGTTAAAACTTTCCAAAAGTCAAATATTAAATTCACATAATGTTTATATGGTATTTGTATCAGGTAATTACGCTTTGCGTAAACCGGTCAGCTACGCCTGTAAAAAATACGTATACAAAATTCCACCAAATCCTACAGGCACTATTGAAAGAGCTGACCCAAGAAACGCTAACTACATTTCGTATAATAAGACTTGCTCCTGGGTTCCTATGGTGATGATAAGATTTTATGTAGAAAATGTGCGTCAACTTTGGAACTGATAGAACATGTCAACAAAGATAATTGCAACAGTCAGCAACTTTCATTAGATGATGTCTTTTTAATGTGATGTCGCTCGGTAGGTAATGAAAGACAATAGCTTGAACAGTTACATCTATGCATTTAAACATAAGCTCGATATTTCCTTGACTTGTTATACACTAGTACTTAATACAGCATATACAGACGTGTACACTAGGCATAACAAAAGATATGATTACATCTGTGAGCCGGGTCATACACACCTATAACATCTTATCATCAGAAGAGTAACGTACTTGCTCGTTATCTTATCTAATAAAAAGCCACGACTTTTCACCAGAATCACCAGTAACTTTACTTTAAATTGATTTTGTTCAACCAAAACCTATGCTACCTTCAAATAATATAAAGATTTAACAATTTTAATAATATATTTTATTTGTGAATTATCATTAAAACATGTAATCAAATCATTTATTTCAGGAACTTAAAGCTAATTTATAAAATTATTATTATTACTATTAAATCCTTATTGTACACAAAAAATACAGAAAAATGTAACACTAAAATAAATATAAGTACAAAGGGCGAGCTTATCTCTAATTAATAAAATTTCTTTCAGCCAATTCTTAAAGAAAAACAATAAATGAAATATGTAGACCTGGTGTACAAAACTATACTAAAAATAACTACTTAATACAATTACATACTACGCACAATACATACTGATTATAAATTAATATTAATTGTTGGGGTAGTATTTTCAAACAAAGTAATATCTGCATATCAGACATAGTTTTCCCAACTCAATACAAAACGCTGTTGATTTAATATATTGTCAAAATCTTATAACATACTAGCTGCCTATTCCGGCTTCGCTCGGATGTTATTTTTTTTATTATAAAGCTATCCTATCTTTCAAGTTGGATCAAACTGAACACGGTGTGCAAATTTGATTCAAATCGGTTAAGTAGTTTAGGAGTCCATCGCGGACAAACAACGTGACACGTAATTTATATATATTAAGATTGTTAAACTGCTCAAATGATTTTTTTACGGAGGAACCATGGACACATGTTTTCTTGATTTTTTCTCCGTATAATAAAATAGACTAGCCTAGGCAGCTCGTAAGAGGTAAAGATAGGTTCAGATCAACCAAAAACACCACTAGTGGTAGAGTACTTTGCAGCACCTTACCGTATATTCCTGCCAGGGTAAGCATGACTCTATCATGTTCCGGTGCAGAGGGTAGCCGTGAGACTTGCACAACATTCCTAACATCCCAAGCACAGTACGATGACTTATCTACATCATCCATGGTGTCTTTGAGCAACGGTTATTTCTTACCATCATTAGAACCGACTGGTTGTTGCCTGAACTCTTACATATAAAAAAATCTCGACGTATAAATCTCACTCGATGCCATCGCTTCATCTGACTGACTAGCTAGCTTAGCTTATGAATGATTCATAACTATTTTAAGCTAGCTATTCCGGCAAACTCCGTTCCAATCGTTTAGTGTGGTTGGAAAAAAATTAAATGTTGGTTTTTCCCAGTTTCCTCGCTTTTTACGGAATGATATTATGTACTATATGTGCCTCTCCTGGTTCTAAACTACCCCCTCGTCAATTTTCAGCCTATTTGGTTTAGCCGCTCTTGTGTTATAAATAGTGTAACTAATACGACTTTCTTTTCTTCTAGATTTTTCTCTATTTTAAAAATCGAACCATAATAATATACAAATAAAATATACTCGAGTAGTGGCAGATGCCAACGACCTCGCTAAACATTAAAAAACGGGGTAGTCAATTTGTAGCGTAATTATGGTAAAAAGAGGTAATACAGAAAAAATATAAATCAAACATTTTTTTTTATTTCACAGACTAACCACAAAACATAAGTAATGAGGGATATTGCTGCTGTTACGTCATTAAAAACAGTCAATATAATTGGTTCACATCAGGGAGCTTATTAACAAAACATACAATGTTACGGCTTAGATTGCAAACTGATAATAATAATTGTAACAATAGAAGTCGAAATATGTATTTATTACGTTCAAAAAGTAAGAACAAAGTTATATTTAAAACTTTTTTGTATTTACTTTCTTTTATTGTTTTTCATAAAGAAATACTGAGATTTGGGAGTTTGTAAAACTTGATTTTTTGGGAAATTAGTTAGCAATATTATTTTAAATAAAGAAAAACTTGTACTGTTTACGTACCTTTCTAATTTATTATTATTTAAATTTTAAAAACCGAAACTTGCCAGTTAAGTTTCGGTTTTTACAGGATCGTCAGGGCTAAAACTAAAACATTTGTCCACAATCACTTGTACTTCAAAGTGACAAAGATTACTTTTCAATAATATAGAGTTTTAACAGTTTTTTAATAAATAATTTAAACAAACATTACAATAATATTTCAGGAACTAACAGTTTGAAATGTATTACGAGACACTAATATTTAAACTTTGAAAAAGAAAAGAAAAAAAATATTTATTTGCGGAATATGAGTGTTACAAAGATGTTACAAAATTATTTAGGCGATTCTACATATTCTAACAACTTCTGGTGTGCAAAAATATTTGTGATATCGATGTGTATTTTTCGCCGTCAGGAAATCCTTATTTGTACAAATTTCATAAATAAAACCAAGGACTTTAAATAAACCTCATCCATTTCTACCGAAACTAGCTGTTTGATCAAGATCCACACAGTCAATAATATTTCCAAACAAAGTTATTTTTTGGTTTTGTACATTTAAAAATGCTGTGGTACATTGGAACTAAGTATACATATAAGTACAATATAGATAAACTTAATTTAATAATAATAAAACCGTGGTTCATTTTATCACAATTTGTTAAGTTTTACACCATCTAGATTTAGATAAAAAAATTAGTAGTGTTATTTTAAGGCTCTTTTTAGTATCATGCTTGACAACGACGCAACCCTGATAAAAAAAGATCAATTATCCATCTCAAAATACATTCAACGCGAATAATGTTTGCTGGGAAGCATGCTCTCCAGCAGGAACACCTGTGACTCGAACTTAGAAACTATAAAATCTATTGATTTTTCCCCTTGTTGGTCCGGGCCTGTTGACTAGAATAGACCATCTGCCTCTCTACCATGCAGCTCGTAAGAGGCGAGTACATGTTAATATTTAAGTCGTTATCTGTAGACCGGCATCAGGTCAGCGACGCACCGATAGTCTCTTGCCACCACGTGTGCTGTGTGCTTGTTTGCTGACCTCTAACATAAAAAAAATCTGTAAGAACTTGAGTGAATTGGACGAGTAGACAACAGTAATTATTAGACAGTAGTTTTGGTTATTTCATTGATATAAATGTATACAGACAACTTTTACCGTATAATGTCAAAATTTAAATGTCATTCTTTATATTAATGTATTTTTTATAACGTAAATACATTTAAACAAATTGAAATACTTAAAATTGGCCCCTAATAAGTATAATATACTATGTTAATGTGAAAATACTAATTAAGTTTACCTTTGTCGTAAAATTTACTCAATAAACTATTCTAAAAAAAGGTGAAAAGTTATATCATTCAAAATTAATAAAGTAGCAATATTATAATTATTATTTTAAAATACAATTGATCAGTATTTATCATTGTAACCCTGCTTGACACATATTTTAGTCATGAGAAAACGGATTATGGGAATGACGTCTAGATCAATTTAAATTGTAATATAAGTGCAGTTATTAATAATACATTGTAAACAGCAGGTGTCACCTAGAATCTACTTATAGTTGCAGGTTTTCGACGGGTCGTTATTAGATGCACTAACCTAAACAGACTATCAAAAATTTCGTTAAAATCATTATAACCCTTTAAAAGTAATCAATTAATAGCAAACATATTACCGTCTTATTAATAAATAAAGTACTCCAAGGTGGAAACCTGATATTATAGTCTTTATTATATATATGCAGATTAGAATATCAACGTAGTAATAACGGGTAATTACCTGTCCTTATTTATTAACAATACAGATAATATTTAGATATACTTACTACCTGTTTGCTCGCAACTTCGTCAGTGTTGAAAAGCTATTTTCATACAAACTTTTATCCTTCCTTTCCTTCCTGTCCTTTAGGGATTGATTTTTAAAGAAAAGCCTACCTTTGAATCCTTAATAACATCCATATCAAATTTCATCGAAATGCGTTCAGTGGTTTAGCCGTTAAAGAGCAACAGACAGACAGGCAGATTTTCTGATAATATATATAAGGATTGCTTGTTTAAAGTTTGGAATAAAACGTATTAAACCCAACAGTCTGCACTTGCTTGTGCTGCAGGATAAAGTGCCTGCTTCGTAAATAAGTTTCCATCGCTAAGGTTCATTTTTTGTACCTGTGAAGACGAGGCCTCAACAGGTTTGATTTAATATTCATAATGGATGTATCCAGACTTTACTGGTTTTTAGTCTGCCGTTGGTCGAGAGGTTAGCATTCACTCAGTGAGACTCGAATTCAATTCCTGAGAGACGCTTGTAGAATTTAAAATGATTTTTAAGCTCTTTTTATTTTATTTGAACACAAAATTATGTTTAATTAGCGGTTTGCGTGTTAGTTTGTATGTAGCAGGTCTATAACCTAAATTAATGGAGCGATTTTATTGTATTTTTTTAAATAACGTAATTGAAAACTTATGGGTTGTTTGTTTTTCAATTATATGATGAATTTCCTTTTGGTTCACCTAGCTTTTTAAACTATTATTTGTTACAAGCTTCTCTATGAAAATTCTCTAAAAAATTAGAAGTGATTTTAAATAATACTACTATTGAGAATGTAGATTCTACTAAATTCCTAGGAATAAAAATCGATAAATATTGTAACTGGAAATCGCATATTGATTTACTTTGCAATAAAATCGATAAGTTTGTATATGTATTGAGAAGAATTAGAGAAGTGTCAGGATTAAAGGCATCTCTGTTAGCTTATCATGGGTATGTTTCTTCCGTTTTGCAGTATGGTATTCCTATTTGGGGGAATTCTGTAGAATTAACTAGACTCTTTAGAGTTCAGAAGAAGCTATATGTAGTGTCAATCAATTACATTCATGCAAGCCACTTTTTAAGTCACTTAAAATATTGCCTTTACCTTGCTTATATATATTGGCTGTATGTGTATTTGTAAAAAAACATCATTATTTGTTTCATACGAATGCTGATGTCCTAGGTTTGTCTCATTTTAGAAATAGTGAGAAACTACATGTGCCCAACCAAAAACTCAACATTTACAAAAATAACGTGTATGCAATACCATTCGTATATACAACCAAATTCCTGATAATCTTAAATCACTTCCATTAAACAGATTTCGAAAAAAGGTATTCAACTTACTTTTAGAGAAAAATTATTATAATGTCAA
>NJDC01025164.1:66625-78010 GCA_002245475.1 Calephelis virginiensis | reverse complement strand
CACATAATTTCTACAGACGTTTAATCTATCACTCGGAAAACGTTAATTAAAAACATCCCAATTTGACATATTCGGACTACTCTGACATGTATAAAACGTTCCATCTCTTTTGCTTTTTTTTTCATTTGAAAAAGATAACATGCACCTTAAATAAATTTAGTTTATGAACAGCAGAATTACCGCCATTGTAGTAGTACAATTTGTACGAATGAACTGGGAACTCCGCTGGAAATTGGAATGCAACCCCTCTCCCGCTACCCCGCGCGGCGTCCCGCATTCGCCACAAGCGCTCAGTAGCAATAACATTTTGTTACCGTTATCAAACTGATCTTTTATCAACATAAAAAAATGAATTAGAAATGAAAATTACAAGTGACGTCACAGCGCGAGGCGCAAAGTTAATTCGTACGGGTTGTATACGTCACCAATTTAAGTCTTTGTTAATTAATTACATAGAGTTGCAAAAGCGGTTTTCCTCAGGCCGTCCCTGTTGGATCTTTTTCGTAGGTACATACTACTAAAATTACACTTGCAGTAACGAGGTTTCAAACAAAGTATCAACCCCAAAAATGACCTTAGGGGTTAAATTTTGCAAAATCCCGTTACAGTGAGCACCTATGTTGTAAAAAAAAACAGGAAAAATGTGATTATATTCCGGATTTTGAGGTATTTGGTCATTTGTACGGCCTGTTGTTAAGCCTAATAATAATTTCTAAACTACAAAATTTAAGACCTGAAAAATATTAGACAATAGGTAAAGCATATACCGAAAAAAAATTAATAAAAGAAATCAGAATTACGCGTTAATAATTACGTCCCAATTTACAAAAATAAGTCAGGATTACGCGTTAATAATTATAGCCCAACGTAACCGTTAACGTAGCCGTTTTATGGTTTCGGCGTGAATCGCGGTCTGGACTCAGACAGAGTAAAATTACTACTATATATTATACGTATTGATAACACAAAAACTACTAATCAATTCTTGATTAAATTTGTATTGGACCACCTCTGCATCATATCCTACCATTCGACAAAAAAGTCATCAAAGTCTATCAATTATTATAAGTAAATAAATAAATATCCTTGGACAAGTCACACAAATTGGATCTATCCCCAAAGTAAACAAATTATGTGCTTGTGTTATGGGTGATAGTCAACGATTCTAATACATAGAAATACTTAAATAGATACCGGAATAAATTTAATAAACACCCAGACCCGGAAATGCAGACATCTAAATGTTCATCACACAAATGCCTGCCCCCGTCGGGAATCGAACCCGAGCCGCGTGGTTGGTCAGCGTGGTTAGGCGTGTACGCTAGCCACTCGACCAACGAGGTTTTAATTATTGACAAGGAACAGAGTGTAACAAGCATACAAAAACTGTTTATCATTTTCGACAACGATGAATATCAAAAAATATTGTTTCTTTGAGATCTCTAATAAATTGCAATATAATAACATGAACACCAAAACCTGTGCAGTAGTCTATCTCCTTATTATCTGACAGGCGGGACGCGACAGCGGAAAGCCGCGACGAACCATATAATTAGCTTAAAAGTGACTGGCGGTGTAGTCGGCTACAAATAAATCAGACACAGAATGTTGTAATCATAGAAATATTTGTTCAGGAGCCCAAACATTCTTCATAAAGGGTCTTTGTGAGATATGAATCTTCGTTAATTGAATCTGATGAGTTCAAACTCGATGGGTTTATTAGCAGGTATCCCAGGGTTCCGTCTCCTATTTTTGAGATCCTTAATCAGACCAGCTTAGTTGTACCAGCCCTCGTTAATGTATCAACTGTTAGGTCTCACATTGGCTTAAAAATGAAATAAATACCCATGGAGCATGAAACATCCGTTCCGATGCTTACGAATGGGCTGCAAACGAGCTGATGACCCTGATCATTTTTTTCCTGGTTCCTTGATCATTCAAAAGTTATGATGGGACAGACGGACACACACGCGCGTGCGTCTAACTAATAACACCCCACGTTTTGCGACGTTACAAAGCAAGAAGTATCAGGAGTGAAAATAAATTTAAAGGAGAAAAAGTCTACTAATGCTTAACATGAAAAATAGTAAATTGTGCATTACCTAGTGATAGTATATTTGTGGGCTTAAACCGCTAAAAATGTCAAATCTATCTATATTTTAAAAGGTCAAAGGATTAGCCGTAATAGTATATTTCTAGATTTTTAAGTTCTTGTGTTTAATTTCTTTTAAAATATATTTTCCTTCAGCTATTTCTACCTTGCGATAATACTCATTCTCATAATATTAATCAGTATAATAATATTAATCTAAGAAATATCGCCGACTGTACATACGCGATGGTGTTCAAGTTCAAGTTTGTTGACATGTATTCATAGCAGCATGTCCATGTTATGTTAGCCCATGATGATATGGGTTGTGACAACCCCACTAGTGAAATACCTAATCCAATCCGCCGCCATTTTGAAGCCGCCTTTTTTTCTTGCAGATTTCCATGGGCATACTATTTTCCATCCGGTGATCCACTAAAAAATAGTCGGTATGCTAGATTTTTCCCGAAAAAATATATGAATTTCTATATTAGATACAGTATCCATCTTGAATCCTTATAGCTAAATCAAAGTTCTAATCCATGGCTTAATCTTAATATTCAGTTAAACTTCATTCTTAAAATTTAAAACACAAAATGTTTACTCATGTTCCCGGACTTACATTTTTCCTCGTGTTGGTTTACATCTTTACCTTTCAATTTCAGAAAAAAATACAATTTCCAATTAAGTCAAGTATAAGAACTGTTTTGATCGAGGTCTATGAAATTGAGTAAAAAATAAAGTCAAATTAACGAATAAAAAAGCGGCTTTGTATCAAATGGATTGGACTCAAATGGTTTTTCATTGTCTTATTCATACAGCAAATGAAAGATTATCGAAATAAAACCTTTAACCCTTGCATCTTTACCTTTCAATATCAGCAAAAAAATATGTGAGTGGCCTTATGTACGCACCCGAGAAGTCAGACCAAGAACTCACGGCGTGTTTTTTCCCCGCACCCGCGTCGGTTGCGGGCCCGCAGATTCCGTAGAATGTAGATTTATATGCAAAAAGTAAGATCACATTTCACGACGCGATTTTCACCTGCAGCGCTTGCGGCTGTTTGCGGCCGCCACAGCCGGCCATGCGATCATCAACCGCCAAGTTTGCGGGCGATAACGTCAACCGCGGCGGCTGCGGGACCGCAATACCGGTCTTGTGAGTTTTGAAATAAAATCGCAGAACCGCGACTGCCACGCGCGCGGGTGAAAATCGCTCCATGAGTTCTGTCTCTTATACCTACTTGAAAAAATAATAATAAGAAAAGACGTGTGGCACTCGGAGACTGCCGCGGTAAAGCTATTGCATAAGCAGGCATGAGTCAGCAAATCGCGGGGCAAACACACATGCACACATACACATACACATATACATGCACATGCACAGTAACGACGATACAACCAATGCCACCTAGAGTTGCTGAACTAAAGAGACAAGAGTGATCAAAAAGTTTTGCTATTCATTGATAGATGGCAAAAATAAAAAGTATCACCGCTGTGCCGGTCGAAGTGGGGGGTGTTAGGTTATTTTCGTTACGGAATTTCTGGATTCGGTCTCCACTCTCCACGCGATAGAAGCTATGCAATAGCTTAAAAAACTGTAACGAAAAATACATATATCTCACTTGCATATCTATAATTAGATTACGTGTGTGAATTTAATATACTTTTGTGTAACAGATTCACGCGCATCTTGAAATATCTGTGACTTTTGTGTGATGTATCTTAAAATTTCACTCTCGTCATTTTTTCATAACGCGCCTAAATAAGTATAAATTCAAAAAATATTCGAAATTGGTTACGCGCGAACGATTCGCACATAACCAGCGTAATTAACATAACTATTAACAAAGCTCATGAATCGAGTTATTCAAAGAGCCACTTAAGTAACATTTTGGTTATGCTTTACTGTCCATTCGTTAGATAACATTACTTGATACCGTTGAGATCGTTAGTTTGTCGGCTTGCCTCAGGTACTGAGCCACACCGTTAGCTTAGCGCCAAATCTGTCTACAATACTCGCCTTGTACGTACTGTGATTCGGATAAGAAATTTTAAGTCACGATCCTATTCGTGAACCTGTCTGCGTAATCTCCGGACTGAATTAGAAGCTTCCTTGTACGGTTGGCGGTGCATATTTTAGTTTATCACATCTCACGGCAATGTACACTCCATTAAGTCGATGTGAGAATTCTGCCACGCTTAACTAGCTTTTGTCCAGAGTATATTCGTTTACGAACAAAACTAAAAGATTTGGTAGTACTAGTGTTAGGTCAAAATTCGACCATAATAAATTTTAATATCTTGTTGATAAGAACGCCATCTTCATTCCTCAAGTCCAACGACTTTGTTTCGAAACTTTTTATTGGCCATCTGTGACATTTTATCGTTATCATCAATATATTTGTTTGTGTGTGTCAAATGCATGGTTGTGTGGGTAATGTTTTATTCATTGATTTAATGTACTTAATAAGCATTATTATTGAAAAATATTAGCGTTCTGCACTTTTCCGACACATAAACTATAAGTGTGCCAAATTTAATTCTCCTGTTTATTAATTAATTAAGTTAATTTAATTAAATAAGGTAATTAATTTCAATAAGTTAATTTAATTTTCGTAGCAGGGGGTCTAAAGTTTTGGCATCACGTATTAATATATAGGTTTACGCCATAACGTTAGGGCTTGTCGTTGACGTGTTCCGGTGTGGAGTATAAGATAGCCGGTAAACTTACTTTTGCTCGAGGTCTAATATGCCAGCCTCAGGTTGGCAACACACCATTATCACCTTTGGTGAGACAGCGTGAATTTCTTATCATCAGGAAATCCGTCTTCTTGTTTGCCTTCCAATATCATTAAAATAAATAAATGCTGTAGCATCCGAGCCTCCTCAAGATTTAATGCAATATTGCAAAATAGCCTCAGCTAGGGCAGTATAGACAATTATTATTAATTGGAAGTTTTCTTTTACCACGCTTAACTAGCTTTTGTCCAGAGTATATTCGTTTACGAACCATACTAAGAGGTTTGCCAGTATTTACATGTACAAGCTAATTCTGTCGTCTTAATGACTGTCATAAACATAATAGTGAAATTTAATAATATTTAAACAAGATAAGTTAGGCAGTACAAGTTAATACGTTGTCTCAATGTCTGGTCGTATAATATCAATAGACCTATTAGAATTTATACAGGCAGTTGTTATAAGTTAGACTGTACAAGCTGATTCTCTTGTCTCAATGTGTGTCATAATACTAATAGGTATATATAAAATTTATTGTCTATACAAGTGCTTTAAGTTAGGCTGTATTTAAGTTAATTCTGTAGTCTTAAAAGTTTTATGAATTTCTTAACGTATTTTATGTGTCTATTGGTAGAAGCACACATGGCTATGTGTATTTGCTGTATTTGACAAATGACTGAGTGAATGTGGAGAGAATATTTGTCATATTTATTGCTCTATTTGGCTGTTTCGCAAATAAAGCCAATAATAAATACGGCTTACCGACCGTCTGTTGGTTTTACACAAATTAGGTCACACACTGTTAGCTCATACAAGCTGCAAGTGCGACGTTCATTTGGTATTAACGTAGTATCAAAATGGACAAATGGACAAATTACACTCATTGAATTTTGAATCTAACCCCAAAGTGAGCAAATTATATGCTTGTGTAGTATTATGTAAAATAGTCAACGATTCTGATACATAGAAATACTACTAGATACTAGAATAAATGTAATAAACACCCAAATCCGAAAATGCAGACATCTAAATGTTCATCACACAAATCAAACCCGAGCCTCGCGGTTGTTCGGTGTAGTTAGGCGTCCAACGAGGCGGTCAATCTCTTTGTACAATAAAGGAGATGGACCACTTTCCATATACAGTTTGCCCTGGAACAAACACTACACAATGCTTAAAATACCTTAATCAGTCTCTACCTTTCTCTAAATTCAAATCTGTATCACAGACACCATCTTATCGAAATATATTTGCAACATGAAATTACGTGGAATGCGAAAAAAAACCTGTAAGACTCTCTTGACTCATTGGTGCACAGAAAAACTCTTACGAGTTTATGTTGCACCTTTACTATTAACCATATGTTTATGTTTAACGCAAATAAATAAATAAAAAAAATTCACTGGTCAACCAGCAACCTTTTCTAATAACAAACATTTAATAAAAATGAAATTTGACAATAAAACATATTTTTTTTGTAATATACGTATGAAAAACTTGTTTACAAATATTTGAAGCTAATACATTTGAAGTCAACATTCCAAAAGATTGAGTTTTAAATAGATTGTGAGCTTTAGAAAATAAATACACATTTAACAACTTCATTGCTTGCCACTGTAAAAATTCAACCAACACCGTCGTGCCCTTTGAGCTTGAAAAAGTAACAAACATCATTCTTACAAAGGGTTATTCTCAAACTCGACACAAGAGACTGGACACATGTGTGTCCAGTTGATAACATTTTAAATTATCACCTATCATTTCGTCATCTGGACACTCCAAGATTTTTAAGCGTATCCACATGGTGAAACTTAAATCACCTATAAGCTTTCGCTAACTCGACAAACGTTCGCATTTTAACCGAATTTTAACCGCATTTTAACAAAGTACAGTCAACCAGATTAATGTTTTGCGTCATAATAGGGTATTCGTCTTTTGTTTAATTTATTAAAACTAGCTGTTCCCCTTGTGAGCGCACAATAGATTTTGCATACAAATGTTTATCCCCCATAGTAATGCAATTCAACAAAAATTATGTGCCAACTAATTTTACTTTTTTTATGATCGTTCAAAATTGGGTAGCTGAATCCACTTTAAAAGTATTCAACTATCAAATAAAATTTAATATAAAACAAAATTCCATTACAAACATGTAGCGGGACAGGTGGTGAAACAAAATAAACGCTTGTAAAAATAAGATGACCAATGAATAAACGATTTTATTTGAAAATGCTTTTGCTTTGAAACCACTTCTGTAAGTGCAACGTTTAATATAGCTACTAAGCAAAATTGATGTAGATACATCGAATAGATACTCGTATTATTAAATTGTATGCACTTATTTGAATTTTCTGTGAAAGACTGATTTTAAATTGCTTTCTCGCTATTCCTACTGGTAGTTTAAACTTGCCTTCATTTTAATAAATAATTCGATTGGTTTATTTTTTGTTATATTCAAAAAATAATTAAAATATAAGAAACACAAAATATTCCAGCAAAAAAGTGAAGCAGCTTATTCATGGAATTAACTCATTCATTAATTTAATAAACGAGGCGATAATTAACCTTACTGTACCCTTTTTTGTAAAAAAAACTGAGTGTGCCCGTTTAGCGAAAGCATAAAGGTGATTTAATTTAGGTTTCATCATGTGGACACGCGTTAAATTCTTGGCGTATCCAGATGACAAAATTTTAAATAACAATTTTATTATTTACTGACTGGACACATTGGCATCCAGTATCATGTGTGGAGTTGGTGAATAACAAAAACTTTCACGTTTGACTAAACTAACTATTACCCTCGACTTTTTTTATTTGTCACTTTCGGGAATCAGTTAAAGAATCTGCATGAAAAGTAACTCATTTTCTTATCGAAGGTCTAATCTATGTCTATGCTGAAATTCTTCAAAATCTATTAAGCCGTTTCCACATGAAAACAGAACAAACAAATTTAAACACTTATGCATTTGAAATATTTGTAAGGATTCGCAAACATACTAAAGTATGAACGGCTAAACGTATATGTACTCGTTGATTGTATTGCAAGAACAAAACATTGAATAAATTAAAGTTTATTGGAATCCCTCGTTCAATATTGTCATGTAGACACAGAACATCGCCAATGTCCTTAGGGATGAGAATTAATACGTTCGTTGCCCTTCGCTACCGTCAGCCAATAGCCATGAGTGCGGTATGGCTAGGGCTGCCAGATAGAAAAACTAAAATAATTGCCGGAATTATGGTCAAATAATCGTAACATTAAAATTTTCAACAACCCTCGCCAAAACCTACTTGGCAAGAACCATCTCGATTACATCACATTTTAAACAACATAATCTACATCGAAATCGGTCTATCCGTTCTAAAGTAATGATGGCACAGATAGACAGACTCTATTTCCATCAGGGGTTAGGAAAATCTAGATTATGGGATCACATATTTAGGACAAAAAATAGTAGTCAAATAATCAACATTTTTTTTGATAAATTAAAATCGCCGCTGTGGTTTAGTGGACCGTTTTTGGACTTGATTTCATGAGGTCGAGGGATCGATTTCTTGGTAGAGCACTTAAAACAATGTTTTTTTAATTTTCTTATAAAAAACACGTTTCCCAGGATTGAATAAGTAACCGGTTGGCGACAGATGTGACAATTAACACATTGTGGTACTTAAAATCTTCAGCTAGCCGTGGGTGTCCTAGTTGCATCTCTGACAACCTCTTAGGAGATATCTTAGGGGATTCTATTTTTTTTTGGATTCTGGATATCTTACGACATCTTTGGACGGTCCAAGCGAACCCCGACCATCTGGCAACCCTAGTTATGACTCGCATAATACACGCTATTTCTATACTGAGAACAATTTTATGGCACCTGAATCTTATTATAACCGATATGAGATATAAACGCATTTTAATTATTTTCTAGATCTCAAACCACATCAGTTTTTCCCACAGCAGACTTTTATTGAAGTTTAATAACCTATAAGTTACTAGCTGTTTACCCACTACTTTGTCAGCTTGGAATAAGTTTTTACATAAATATTCATCCCCTGATATCGTCCGTTAGGGGATGATTTTTTTTAAAAAAAAAAGGAAACCGTGCTTGAAACCAGATCTTTCAACATATGTATATGAGATTTGATTTAAACCGGTCAAACGGTTTATCCGTAAAAGCGTAATATACAGACTTGAGCATTTATTAAAGTATAGTATAGATTTAAAGTAAAATTACCAGCAGTTTAAACCCTAAAGTAACTTTTAGTTAAAAAAGTAAATTTAGGTTTTATCTGCTAATACATATCAAATAATTTTGATTCAGTAAAACTCGTAAAAACTGACTTCAATTTAAACATTACGTGTTTCAGGTATTTATATAAATATTAAACACTTTTTCTTGATTTCCCTAATATTCCATCATCAGATCTTGACATTTGGGTTATATAAAGCTAAATTTCTTCTTTTGGGTGTGGTTGTGTTTGTTAAATTTATTCTAGTATTTACTTTAGCTTTTGTAGCTTGCTAGATTTCCCTTGTGTTGGTCTGGGTCCGAAAATTAGAATAAACTATCTGCCTCTTTGCCAGGCAGCACGTAAGAGGCAAGCATAGGCTAAAATATTACTAATAAGATCACTGGTGGTAGAGTTATGTGTAGTAACTTGCCCGGGGTAGAGATCCACCGCTTTGCTTATTCCTGCCGTTTTAATGACTGTTATGTTCTGGTCTGAAGGGAAGGGTAGCTGGTAGACTTGCACACTTAGCCTAACTTGCTAACCACACAACAGCCTATAGCATCTATGATGTCTATAAGCCACGGTTTTATCTTACCGTCAGGTCACCCTCGTTTCATGAACTTTCAAAATACAAAAAAGTATCTTCACGCCCATATCCCCGAAGACTTAGGCAGAGGTACCCCACGACTAGCCGAAGACACTAAATTCCACAATGTGATAGGTGGCAAGCCTATCGCTAACCGGGCACACACACCACAGACAGACCACAAAGGTGTTTACTGTGTTACTGTAAATTCAACCCTACAAAAAAGAATTGTGACAGTGGCGAGCACTTACGTTATGGTTACAGGAATAGGTGACGGTGGAATCAAACCCGGCAAGTTATCATGGAACCATACTAGTTGTGGTCACGGTCATAGCTACAGAAAGTGACGCTTGCTTCTTGGATTGTTTGACAGAAAAGCAGTTTCTATATTCTTTACCGGTACCTAGGACTGACATGGACGTCTGCTATCTTTGGTATTTAATTATATGATTGATTAGTAAGCAAGCCCTAACCTCAACACCAGTAAAATTCCTGCAACGTATATAACGTGGTGTAATTTAAATATAATTTCACTTTAATTTGCTCAGACTTTTCCCAAGTGAAAGTTGGTCCCTTACACAATTGCTATAAAACATTTTTATAAGTAAGCAAATTGAGTTCCCATTTAATCTGTTGTGTATTTGTAAAAAATATTATTATATAGCAATAACCATAAAAAGTAAATTTCGTGGATGAAGCTTCAGTTTGAAGTTAAATCAGAATCAGAATAATCTTTTTCAAACCATATCTATATATTATACATAAAAAATGAAGCCCTACTTCGCATCACAATGCTAATTCCTTTTTGTTGCGTTAATTTTGTCAGGAGAAAGTTCTAAGGTCTACGATTCTAAGTAATAAGTTATCATTCAAAAAACTTATAATACGAGTAGTATGATACCAAATTTCGTAAATGAGAAAATATCTTAAAAATAGTTTGTCTGAAAAATCCTAGTCAGAATATTTTTTATTTAAAAAAATATGTTTGAAATGTTACGATATTAAAGTAATAAGATTTTTTATCCTAATTTAAAGTATATATGTATGTATAATAGTAGTAGTAGTAAATAGTAGTTTATTCATAGAATTTTAGTAAGCCAGACATCTACTTGCAACTTAAAGTTAAAAATCGTACGCACCTAACACCACCGACTAAGTACTTTCGCTTTTTTCGGTCGGGTTCGATTCCTAACGGGAGCATACATTTGTGTGGTGAACGTCTATCGTTGACTGCTACAGCCATATAATTTGTTACCTTTAAGATTAGATTCAATTTGTCTAATTGGTCCAGATTTGTTTATTTTATTCATAAATTTATAAAAATAATAATAATTTTTAATTCAAAAGATATACTTCCGGTTTAAATTATTTACAAAAAAAAGAAAACCGTTTTCCTAATGGTAAGAATGCATCAAATAGGCCTTAATATGCGTTTCTGTTTGGCAGCTCATAAGAGGTGAGCATAGGCTAAATAGACCAATACTAACAAGACTACAGATGGCAGAGCAGCAACTAGTCGAGATAGGGATCCACCATCACTTACCTTTTGCTGTCTCCATAATGACAGTGTAGAGCAGCTGATAAACTTGATACCGTCTCACCTAAAACGTCTAGTGCAGTCTTTCCCAAAGTGGGCGATAACGCCCCCTTGTGGGCGCTGCAGGTCTCAAGGGGGGCGGTAAGAGACCCAGAAAGAAAATGGGGGCGTTGTGTAGAGGCGGGGGGGAGTGATTTGTTAT
>NJDC01025164.1:24882-55515 GCA_002245475.1 Calephelis virginiensis | reverse complement strand
TGTATTGATGTAAATGGACGCTATTTTGAAAAGTTATAATAAAACTAATAACTTGCTAGAATGCTTAGTTTTTGATTTTCTAAGAACTTTCAGTTTGACCCTCGTAAGCAAAGCCGCAGACCTCTATCAAGATTTCTAACTTCATAAGAATGTCATTTTTACTCACAATAAGACCCTGGTATAATTTTGTGTATAGATTGCATGTGTGTCTATGAATGTTTTGTCCTTTAATATGCATGTGTATAAACTATTAGCCGCTAGTATACTATGTAATAATCAATCATGAAATTATATAAGCAGAGTAAAACTGAAAAAAAAACTGACGTAACTTTTAAAAAGTAAGTAATTTGGTATTTTCGTCGATTTTCCTGGGCTTCCATCTTCAGATCTAGACATGGTGGCAATGAGGTCCCATTGCCACCTCGATCTTCACAAGTATGCTGTTATAAATAAAAAAATAATTTTAAAAATCGGCTCAGACATGACGGAGAAATCGATTAATATACCTACATAAAAAAATATAGGAGTCGAACATACAAATAAAGTAGGCTAAAAAAGTTTTTTACGTAACTTAAAAGTGCGACACAGGCCAAGTGACGTTACGTAGTGTAAGGATGTAACAACCTCACCGCCGATATTATCTAGTAATTTAAATTTGTTTTATTAGTAGGTACTACTTACTACAGGTTAAGATTCGGTGGGATTTTTGTTTTGGTGGTACTCTTTGGTGGTACTCTCTGCACTCTACCACATAGTAAAATTTATCTATTACTACACAATTTTAAGGGATCTCTTTTAAAATTAAGTAAGTGTCTTCAGCCCCGTAAAAAGATGTTTTAAGTAAATAAAGATTTGAAAACCCGTGTTTTCCAAAAATTTTTTTTTCAGGATATTTTCAATTTCAATTCTCAGAATAGACCTGCCTTCCTGCCAAGCAGCTCGTAAAAGGCAAACATAGTCTTACCGTCACTAACACCGGGACATCCTACTAGGTGGTCGAGTTTCGCAGCGCCGCGCCCGTATTGGTACCTCCGCCTTACCTGTTACTGCCGCCATAACGTCAATGCTTGCTGTTAACGTGTTCCGGTTCGGAGGGTTAGATAGCCGGTAAATTTACTTTTGCTCGAGGCCTAATATCCCGGCCTCAGGTTGGCATCACACCATTACCACCTTTGGTGTCTCTAGTCCGCGTGAATTTCTTACCATCAGGAAATCCGTCTGCTCCTTCCTTCCTTCCAATATCATAAAAAAACCAATGCCGTATTTAGCTTCAGCTACTACTACTACTGCTACAGACCTAGGCAAAATTTTTTCGACGCTATTTAAACGCAATTCAATCGCGAAAAATGCAAGAAATATAATACAATTTTAAGTTAAGTAACTATATTTTGGAGTCTTCCTATCATAACGATATTTGCTAAATTTATTCCTAAATATGAGGGCCCTGCTCAATCAGCGTAAAGGTGCCTCTTTATATCTGCTGACGGCCACTGAATCACACCCTACATAAACTACCCTGTGAATATTATACCTACCATATTTGAATATACGCGTAATTTTATAGATCTGTAAATATTATTATTGGTTTAGAGAGAAAATAATTAAGAACCGAAGCTTAAAAAATGTGAGGCTTCAAATATTCAAAATTTACAAAAACGTTTTTTTTTTCTGACAAATGAATCTAACTATATCTGACAATCGAAATTCATGGCAAATTATGGTTACAGGTGCGGTATTACGACCAGAAGAGGGCAACGTCTACACGAGCGTCGAGCCTACCTTCAGCAGCAACCCCAACGTCTTCTTCCAACGCTCGGAGCCACTGCATGTCGGCATGATGTACTGAGCCTCTGACAAACCAGCGTTCCAATGAACAGTGAGATTTGACAGTGCAACTACTAGAAAGTATTAAAATACTGTAATATGAAAACTTATTCAGTGCAGTGTAGCGATAATGAACAGAGACTAATTAAGTAAAAATTATATGAAATTAGTAAAATCAAAATATTTCAAATCAAGTTGAAAAACCGCAACCTTAATGTACATTCTGAAAAGTGACCTTTTTGCGTTAACACATTGTTTATCTATCTTCCATACTTATAATAAATCTGTAGAAAAGTGGATTCTGTACATTGAAGATATTTTTAAAAAATAGGCACAGACAACAAAAAATAGGTAGGTTCTAGTTATTTAGAATTTTTGTATGTCTGCTTATCTGTATCCCAAACGCGATTTACACCGAATCCAAAGACCATTAAAATATAACTGAACCGCAGGATCTAATGACCCGATCGTAACGAAATTTGGCAGGTTTACCAAGAAAGGCTACTTTTTATCCTGCTTACTAAAGTGGTTCCCGTGGGAGAGGGGTAAACGTAAAAACATAAATTGGGCAATAATTCATTAACACTTAGTCCGATTTAATTTATTCTTTTTTTGTTTTGTAGTAGCTAGCATTTTATAAATTGTCCCCTATTTTTTAAGGCATAATATTTTGTAGTAAATAAATTACAGACATAACAAAACTCAGTACAAAGTGGCAAAGTAACTTGAATTCCGAAATGTAGAGAAACATTTGAACGAATAGATCATGACTTGTAGGTACTAACATACCTATCATCACGCCAGCTTATCCTGCATTATAGGCAAAGAGTATTAAAAGAATTGAACTAAGTTCACCAAGCAGGCAAATTTGAAATTATATTGGTTCAAGACATCGCTGTACGATGCCAAACCTCTTTACTAAATTTTTACTTGAAGTCAGGCATCCTCAAAATTTTCCATTTTACAATTTTCATCAATCCAATTTCAAAAGAAGTTTCCAAGTCATTTAGTAACTTTCTTAAATTTCTAGCTTTTCGAGGAAATTATATGAATATAGCTCTATTTGTTTGTTTTACACATTTCGATTTCATCGAGTTTTGTATAAAATAATAAATAACATATAAGAAATTTACATTGAATACACCACACAATTTTCAGTGTGGTACACCATCATCATGTTCGTCACTGCCGTATTCCGAATTAAAGAATAAGGTAATCGGTAAATTAACTTACTTGCAGACCGATTATTTAAAATTCTAAGTGTTTATAGGCGATGTGTATAGTGTATTACTTTTAACATTAAATCCGCCTATGTGTCTGCCTGTTATAACTTTGTAAAATAAAACAACGACTGTACTTATCTCAATTATTGACTTTCTATAGAGCGCTTCACTAATGTTACAATGCATGTATGTAATATCGCATGTCATCTACGTAAAAGTAGTCCATTCTACTAATGCAACTATATTGACGTGTTCCGGTTCGGAAGACAAGGTAGCCGGTAAACTTACTTTTGCTCAAGGCCTAACATACCAGCCTCAGGTTGGCAACGCACTATTACCACCTTTTTAAATTAACCACCTTAATTTTTTTTTCTTTTTGTAGCAATCTGCAATTCGTAGCATGACCTTGTGCTGTAAGAAAACAAATAAGTAGATCCACCTATTAATGTAATGTAAATATACACAAAAACGTTTGCACAGAAAAATCGAATAGGTACTTATCTACCAATTCTGGGCCCTAAAACTTACACAATTAACACAGCGCCATCTTCATTATCTAAATTAAGAGAAATCGACCAACAAGTTGTAAAAACTGAAATGAAGCGATAGGGTATAATAGATTGTAGTGATGTCGTGAAGTAGTTAGTACTAATCGTAGGTGTCTTTGTTGTACCTCTTAGGGGTTACGGGCTTAAAGATACTTTTACTTGCATAAAAATAATTTTGATAAGTGTTGAACTGTACATAGGGAACATTTTTCCACCTGCAGTACTGTTACATAAATAACAAAATGCCTCCTACTTCAGGTTTTTTCGTTCTTTGGCTGCTTTTTAGACATGGGGATTAGCGTAGGTGCATGCCTTTTCTACACCAACAAACATTCGTGTAGCTTGGGTTCGATTCCCGTATATTGCAGGCATTTGTATGAAGAACACAATTTGTCTAAATTTCTGGTTCTAGGCACTTATTTTCTGTATCTTATGTATTTCTAAATTCTAACACATGCATTTGATGTGTTTAGGTTTAAATCAATTCGTGTAGTGATTTGTCCAGAGATATCTAAACCAGATATGCAATGTGTTAACGCAAAAGAACAACCTTATGGTATACACTTAGAATAGACTCCTGGTATTGTCTATGATCGCAAGGACGTATTCAGATTCAACATCAAGCATGTACTCATCACGGATTTGGTGACTTAAAAGTTCAACATTAAACGCTCAATCTTTAGACCTTGCCCAAATAAAATACCAGCTCGGACGGTCATCATGTGAACTTATCTGATATATATTAATTTATATGCAACTCTAATTTCTCTAATCCTTTTTGTACTAGTCTTAGACAAATGAGTTTTATTCCAGCAAGACAAGAATCTGTGCAGTGACTAAAAAGCAGTATTATTTCAATTGTGTTAACCCAAGAACTCACGGAGCGGTTTTTACCCGCGGCTGCGGCGATCGCGGTTTTATTTCAAAACTCGCGAAAACTTAAATCGACATTCTACAGAACCTGCGGCCTCGCAAATAATCGCGCCGTCAGTTCTTAGGCTTATCCTTCTCCACACTTCCGAGTTAACATCATGTATTTTTGAAATAATATTTCTTGACAACGTCAATGTAAGACACTAGGTCATTTAACAGAAATATTTAGGTTAGTGATTCTAGCCCTATAACCCACCCACTAAGACTATATTTGTAAGAAATAATATTCTTAAGGTTTAATTGTAAAATTACTAGATTGTAAATAAATAAAAATTAATAACTTAAAAATGTTTTTATTTCCTTATTTTTTATTATAAAAATGATAGAGTAAAATTCTAATAAATTAAACAGACACTTTCATGCATAAGACAACACTGCACACTTCAGTCTTTCACTTTGTTCCTGTGGACAGCAGTGCTAGAAAACCAGAAGCAGCCGTCAGAGACACAATGTAGTTACTGTGAAGATGTGGTCAAGGAATTATTTGTATACAAGATATTTCAATTTTAGTATCATTATCATATATGTACATTTTACTGAGTACAGAACAACTAAATAAAAGACCACGAAGGGGTCTCTTTCTTTATTCACGGTATTAATTATGTCATTTCCTATAATTGACTTGTACAAAACCTAGCAATAGGCTTTACAACAAACTCTCACCGAATTAAAATTTAAACAAGCAGTTATTTTATTCCAAGTCATGTAAGAATTACATGATTTTTTATATGTATTATTTGGATAGCATCCAAATCACATCCGCAAAAATAGGATCCACTGAAAAAAAGTACAATTGTTAAGCACAGCAATATTTATTCATTGTCAAATGTCAAATATGTCAAAAAAAATTTAAAGAAAGAAAAATTTCGCCTCAGACAGGATTTGAACCTCTACCCTTTCATCTCAAGCCAACAAATGCTTTAACTATTTGAGCTACTGAGCCTGTAATATTAGTTAAATCTGGGTATAAGTAAAAAGTTGAGCATTTTTAAGCCACAATTTTTTTGTTATAATATATTAGACCATTTTCAGTGTAAGGTCACCTGAGGTAATTGCGTCTATTTGGTATTTCTCCAATCTTATTTAAAATAAAAATACTTTCGCCATCTATCCTACTTTATTTTAACTAAAATCATTACTTGAAATTGTAATAGGGGGCGTTTAGCATCACGATTTTGAATTGTCAGCCATATTTAAAATCACACATTTCCTGCCAATTTCGTCGAGTGAGATGAGTGTTTCAAATCTTTTAGAATCTCTTAGTTTCCTTAGTCTACCGTTTTGATTTTATTACATGACGCTTGCAATTTAATGTGGTTATCGATACAGATAATTATTTTAATTGAAATCGTTTTATTTTTAAAGAAATCATTACTTTAAATTTTTGGGTATGATTTGAATGTATGGGGTAAATGCATATGCTGTCATTGGGTAATTGCGTATCAGTCCTAAATCCAGGGATTGACAACCGTTTTTGAAATATAAATTTTATTTCAATTTAGAATTTAGATTATACCTACCGCCATGGTGATACTAAAATATATCGTAAGTTTTTTTATGATATTGGAAGGCAAACAAGCAGACGGATTTTCTGATGGTAATAAATTCACGCCGCCTAGAGACTCCATATGTGGTAATGGTGCACTGCCAACCTGAGGCCGGAATGTTAGGCATTGAGCAAAAGTAAGTTTACCGGCTAACTCACCCTCCAAACCGGAACACGTCATGACGTTATGGCCGCAGGAATAGGTAAGGCGGTGGTACCAATCCGGGTGAGTCGCTGCGAAACTCTACCACCTAGTCACGGTGTTAGTGACGGTAAGCCTATGCTCGCCTTTTACGAGCTGCCTGGCAGGAAGACAGATGGTCTATTCTGCAAAAAAGCCCGGATATTGATCAAAAGCTTACGTCTCCATGCCCTAAGACCCATTTAATACGGTCAAAAAAATACTTTGGATGTGGATAGTTTCTCAATGCTATACCGATAGGCCCTTATTCATTTATCAATAAAATTAATATTGAACATGCAAAAGCGTTAATAATAAGTTTATGATTTTGATGTAGCTTTTTTTACGTTTTCACCATTTATGACCATTTACATTGAAGAAGAGTGTGAATACTGCCATAAAAACAATGCAATTTATAATATTATCCAAAGGTGGGATTTGAACGTAGGTGTAAAAGGGAGAGTTAATACAAATTAACCATCGGCCTTGCGTTATTACAAAGTATGTGTTATGTACACCTGAAATGTTGAGAACATCTGGATTGCGTATGGGGTAAATGCGACGATGAAAAGTTAGACGCATTTTCCCAATCTCTACTAAAATATTCGTACGATCCATAACACAAGCTATTTTTTTAGATCCATTAAGATATTTCTTTTCAATGCTTAAATAAGGTCGTTATATAAAAACTCCGATTACGGAAGTTAGCCACTTTAAATTTTTATTAACTAAAGACGCAATTACCCCAAAACGAGAAAATGCGTCTAAAATTGTCATTTTTTCTAAAATCCTTTATAACTTATTATATTATTACACAGGCAAAAAACAAACGAACTTATATTGTTGTGGTATTGTTTTAAAGTTCATTTGTTATTAAAGATTTTGTATAACTATTATATATATATATATTGTAAAAAGAATTCAAACTTCGCCGAACTCAAAATGGTACGCAATTACCTCAGGTGACCTTACTTAAAAGATTTCTTTTGAATGAAAGACTACACTGAAACTATTTTCCCCCTGAATGTGATCCCTCCATCACCCACAAGTGAGTATAACTAAACTATTAATAACTCATAGTAAGTACTAGTTCTACAACGATTCGCCAAAATTGATATCCCTCCTTACTTATCCTAGCTACCACAACATCATCTGTTGTCATGATCTGAAACTGAGGGTATATTGTAGGTCATAGGTATATTAACGCAAGAAACATCAACCAAGATACAACACTGCTTAAGACCATTAGGGTCACTCTTGAATCTTGATATCATGCAAATTGAAAATTGTATGATATGTCATTTTAGGTACTTTTGAACAAGGTACTAGTGGATTATTTACAAATAATAATAGTTACAAATAAACTTAATGAATCCAATATAATAATTTATTGTTCACTATTAACTAAATGGTAATAATTCGTTAGTAGTGTGTTCAAGAGTATCTAAAATGACATACTCTTCCAACTTCAAATATTGCCTGAATTGAAGTTCAAGAGTAACCCTACATATTTTTATGATTTTGGAAGACAAACAAGCAGACGGTTTTCCTGATGGTAAGAAATTCACGCCGCCTAGAGACGCCAAAGGTGGTAATGGTGCAATGCCAACCTGAGGCCAGGATGTTAGGCCTTGAGCAAAAGTAAGTTTACCGGCTACCTGATCCTCCGAACCGGAACACGCCTACAACAAGCATTGACGCTATGGCGGTAGGAGTAGGTAACATGGTGGCACCAATTCGGGCGAGTCTCTGTGAAACTCTACCACCTTATTTACCACGGTGTTAGTGACGGTGGAAACATGCCTGTAGACAACATATTGTATTTCCTACTATCACAAAATACACAACCACTGCAATCAAACACAATTCGTAATTAGATGTACTTCTTTCATGTTTACGGACTTCTATGTATGTAGTTTAATAGAATCTGGTTTTTTTAGACATGTGGATATACAGAAACATCATACTACTAGAGATTGGGCATAATAATATAAAAAAATCCCTATTGGTTTTCCTTAATAGTAAGTCATAATACTATTGTAATAAAAAGGATACACAGTAGGTGTAAAAGTGCGCAGCAAGTAGAAACTGCTTAAAATCACGATGGTTAAGAATAAAGCATTGTTGTAGAAAATTGAGAAAGTTGTGGCTTCATAGTCTGCCACCTCGTTCTTCTTCCAAAGTATTCTGAAAATATAATTAATTCCAAATAAAAGTCTTTCACAAATAAGTTAATGACATTAGACTCAGGGCTCATACCTTAAAACTTAAAAATTAATAAAAAAAGGTAAATTAAAAACAACTCCCAGCTGTTTGCCATACATTACAAGGGGTTGTTGACCATTTGCATAATATTAAAAGTGCCATAGTTTGGATAATTTAAGTCTGATTTTTTTTACTATTTTAGTTAATTATGCAGAATTTCCAGCCTCAGTTTTGATCTCAAATTTGAAATACCTTATATATACATATTGAATTTCATGCTCATTATCTCATGATTAGGTGTTTAGTGAGTTTCTTTTTATCTTAGTTTATTTATAGCATCATATTTATCTCTGCTTGAAGGATTTATATGATTTATATGACTAGATTTAAATATTAAAACACATGACAGACATGATTGTTTTTAACTGCTGTTTGGGTAGTAAAAGGAAAGATATTTTTATAATAATCATTAAATTATATCTTGTAAGTGTTGCTACTTTTTGTAATCAGATTTATCAACCTTTAATTAATAAACTGAGTCTACTGCAGCAAATAAGGATAAATAATTTTTAATTTTTCTCATGTTATATCTCCTATGTCCATGTTATATGCTGCTATAAAATAAGAATGTGTTATTTGTCTCTATGTCTTCTATTTAGGTGACTTTAACTTTAATTTGCAGCCAAAAATGGACCACTCAATCATGTGTAGATAAAGGTGGCTCTTGGCATGTAATGTTGGAACTTACATACTTAGCACATACACAACCTGGTTACTTGAAATCACTTTTTGTAAATATACAATTAATTCAAAAGTGCAATAATTTATTGAAATAAAATACAACAACAAACTATTTATAAAAAGATAATATACTGATTTTACAATAAAATGAGCCTGAGGTGAAATAAAAAACCTAACTCTTGGTATGTGGACATTTCTGAAGACATATCAAAACATACTTTAATTAGCATCCTGATTGGATTTGAAGATATTCAGTCAAATTACTCACAGACCTATACATCTCAAAATAAATTCAACATTAATTAATTCTCAGAACAGCATGTATTTGCTGTCAAAGATATACCTGGTATCTCTAAAAATTTTCTAGTTTGGCCTAAAGAATAAAACAATAATGATTATAAGATTTAAACTGGTTGATGATGTTTTGTTAATCTGCCTTAAAATATTATACAAGTTTCTTGTAACAAAAACAATTTCTTCTGTATATTATTTACCTTTCATCTTTCTCTTTCCTGCTCATCTTCTTCTCATCGGCTAATTTCCTGCTCATTTCCCGGGCAACTGCATCTTCTCGTCGAACAGCAACACGGTGTTTCAACTGGAACTTCGTATTACGGTATGCCAGTGCAAGCAACCAGGTACTAACAACAGTAATTAAAGCAAACCAGGCTAACGAGGTGCTCACTTCTAGAGCATGAACTCTCCAGAACAACCCTGTAATATTAAGTACAAAAAATATATGAATAAATTGTATGTTAAAACATTTTAATATCTCATTGCTCGCAAACGTTTTGTGTTAATGTAGACAACTACTCACATATGGGGATAGCCGATACAATAAAAGCATTTCCGTAAAATAGGGCAGAAGACTTCGTCGAAACATTTCTACTGAAATCTTGAAGAAGTAACTCCTCTTCTTTAGTAAACGCCTTGGTAACTTTTTGAGACATTTTTATGAAATAAAACTATTATGATTTTTACGCGTTGTTAAATAAACGCACAGTATAAATATAAACTGAGTACTATTTCGACAAACCACTTGAAAAGAAACTATTACTGAAACGAAAGTCAACGAAATCGTCCAATTTCGGTGACGTTTTTAATAAATGTCACTTGACGTACATACAACCGTCAAATACGTGTACATTTTATTGCCAACGTAGAAATATGACAATTATTGTTTGTTCTAGCGCACAAAAAAAGAAACAATTGTCGAAATCAAACTAAACACGGTAGTTTAAAAGTCGCAAAAGAAGAAGAAGAGAAAAAGTTATTAAAGTAAGTAAAAACATAGTCCGTGTGTTTATGGGTATTATTGTAAGTACACAATGACACAGCTTTAAAAACTTAATAGTCTACTCGTTATTACACTTCTGTATAACTAAGATCTTGATTGGATACATTGTACTTTACACAAAAGCTTCGTTAGTACTATTACTAAGTGACATGATATAATCACACGAATCTTTAAATTCTTGTATTGATTCTTATTACAATATAATTAAAAAAAGGCTAAGAACTTTGAAAACATATACCAAATTCGGTTTTAAAATACTATTGGCTTAATAGCTACACAATATATTCTAAATAATTCGGTAGGGAATATTCAAAATGTAATTTCCAACTCTGCAAATCCAGGCTTATCTATAGACCTACCACATAATTGGTTAATATTTTTTCAGTACAGAATTTAATTGAATTTTTATGAACAAAGTTCCGTTTAGATTTTCCGTACGGAATTATTCAGAGCATATGTAGTGGACCTAAGTGTATCATAAAGTGTGATTCTAGTTAATCTATATTGTCTATTTCTATCAATGTCAGCTGTCAATATTTGGATTTGACATTAATTTGAAATTGCTATGAAAGACGTTACATGGCGAAATCAAACTACGTATGGTAGTTGCAAAAGCCAGAAAAGAAAAAGAAGAAAAAGAAAGACGTTACATACAAAATTTATAAACAATATTATTTTGTGTTTACGTTCGTAATTTTCATGTTAATTCTATATTCTATAATAACTTATATCGACTTAATTTGTCTGTAAACTGTTAATGGTTTGTTGAATGAGTGAATTTGTATAAAATGAGTCATTTTGAGTTCGCTATACCATTACAAAAAGATGAACTATTGGAATCTCATGCCGGTCAATACCATGTTGAAGATGTTGTTCAACCTCGAACGTTATTATCCAAAATACAAGGTAAGCAGTCTCTGAACTAGTATTTGATATCAGGTACTTTTATTTATTTTACTTCTTGACTACCATAGCAATCTAAATAAGTATAGACAAACAATGTATCAAATTTTTTCTTAGGTCTTTCAAAAGTGTTCGTTGTTCACTAATTTCTCATGATGGCATGGTCCTATAATATGAATTGTGTCCACTATTAATTTTGATACATCTGTTTTCTCTTAAAACAGAAGCAGCTCGAGCATACAACAATGAGGGTGTTGATTATATACTTGAACATTTTGACACATATTTTTCAATAATAGTTCATGGAACTAAACTCGAATGGAACATAATAAACAAAGGTAAGCTATAAATCAATTTCTCTTTTCAAACCCATTATTTTTAGTAAGCAATAATCATCCCACATATACAATCTAATTTACCAGTATGTAGATGGACTTATTAAAATTTACCAGAGTGTTTCCTGCAAGTTTACAGGCTACTCAACCGTCACAACTGGATTATGACAGGTATTATTTCAGCAATAATAGATAAGGCGGTGGATCCCTAACCTGGTAAGTTGCTACAAATAACAGATTATTTAAAAAGTATCATTACACCCATATTCCTGATAAAGGTAAGCAGAAACACAACCAGGGCACCCACAACTAGCCGAAAACACTAGGTCCCACCATGTGACAGGTGGCAAGCCTATCACCAACCTGGCACCCAACCCAGGCAACATAATTAAAAAAAATAATTAAAATACACTTTTTTGTTGCCTCCGCTAGGACCTCATGGAGTAAAGTCTGACTCTACACTGCTAGACCACATAGGCGATTATTTATTTTGTTGAATAAACCATCTGCCTCTCTGTCAGGCAGCTCATAAGAGGTGAGCCCAGGTTAAAATGTAGGTCATTATCAACAAGATGATTAGTGGCAGATTGCTTTGTAGCGACTGACCAGTTTAGGGTTAGATAAGGTGGTGGATCCACCTTATCTATTCTTGAAACAATTACTCTGTCATTATCCGGTTTTGAAGGTTGAGTAGCCTCTAAACTTGCACAATAGGACTTTATCCCAGTCACAGGAAACCACAAAGAATTTTTTTAATAAAAAAAATAAAAGTCTGTTCTATTTGCCAATCATGTAATTTAGCTATTAAAATTCAATTTTTATGTTTTTGAAAAGTTCAAAAAAATGTATTTAAAACTTTAAATTATAGCTATTGTGTCATTGTAAATTTTTAGAACTTTTTTTATTATCTTAAAAAAATTATGTTTAATTTGTCTTATTTTAGTTTTTTTTTATTCGAGAGTTTACCACACATGGCTTTCCTGATTGTAAGAGATATTTTTTCTGTTCTGTGGCCAGGATCTTAGGCCTATTGTGCCATACTACCAGCAACCATACCCTACTGTACGAAACATGACAAAGTCATTATGGCAGCAGGAATATGTAATGTGGTATCCACCCTACCATGGTAAGTTGCTGCACAGGGGTGCTCTACCACCAGTGGGTGTAATATTTGATTCTTATTTTTTATTTATGTTTTACTTTTAAGGGTTTGATCACTTAATAAGGACCATAAAAAATCTTTGCAACCATCTAGAACCAATATTAAATGAGAAAAATATTGATGCGGATATTCGCACTAAGAATTTGAACATTGTGAAAATGGTTTTATATTTATTTACACAACTAATGAAAACCAAAGATACAAAACTTGCTGCTGAGGTAAAATTTAAGTTTTTGACTTTTCAGTATGTACATTTTTGTGATCCCAGGCAATATCCCAGAAAGTGGAATTATTACTTTAATTTATATTTAAAATCTCTAAATGAATACCAAACTTCATATGTCTGCCTTACACTCATAGCCAAACAGTTGGACTTATTATGATGCAATTTTTATAACAATAGTTTTAAAAATCACCTCTACTTATCACAACAATATCCTTAATAATGAGCCAGTGTATTTTATTATTTATTGGAGTTTCAGAATTCAACAAAACTGACTCTGGGTAAAAAAGGTAAAAAGGCAGCAGATGATGATGAGTTCTGTGGATGGACAGAGACAGATAAGCATAGTGCCTTAGTTGCATTACATTTACTGTTGCAACAGCAATTGTCTCACCTCTGGGATCCACCTCTAGCTGAAGATAATTTTGTAACGTAAGATGCTTTTTTTAAACATTGAGTAATAAATAATCAAAAAATCTATGGTAAGAAAGAATTTAACTATTGTAAATGTAAATTTATACTTGAATACAAAACACCTTTATACTGTTATAGATATAGATTGTACTTTAAAGTCATACTGCATTGCTTTGTTAATACAACTTTGAACTTCACAGTATTCTACAACCTATCCATTGACAGCCTTTAAACAAAAAAATAGATTTAACACTGTCTAATATTGATATTCAACCAATATGCTATATGTGGATGATGTTGCAGCCTTTGGTTTATAATCCAATTTTAATCAAAGTTTGTTTGAGTGTTTAAATTTTTTGCAGTAAGATGGATATGGCTATCCCCTTAAACCTACCTAAGCAATCAATCAAAACAGCGACAACGGCATGAGAGTTGCTCTTGTGCTACAGAGTCTGTAGCTTTTTCTAATTACATGTCAAATGTTATAAACAAATAGCTTCAAAAAATTATGTAGCTAATGAAAAATAACATAACTGAAAGTGAAAACACTAGAAATTATTATAGTGTGTTGCCTATCTTATGTTTTTGTATCTGTAATTATTATATTAATAGCAACCTTAGAATACTGAAACAAAAAATGGTATATTTATAGAATGGTAGCAGAACCATGTTACAAAGCCTTGGAGGAGCAAATAATAAAGAATAAAACTGTAAGGGAGACTGTATTCCAAATTCTTGGAGTCCTCATTAAGAAATACAACCATGGGACATCGTGTTTGATAAAATTAGTTCAGGTAAATATTTTAATACTTTTACACACACACACACACACACACACACACACACACACACACACACACGCGCGCGCACGCACACACGCACGCACGCACGCATGCACGTACGCACGCACACATGCACGCACACACGCACACACACACACACACACACACACACACACACACACACTCACACACACACACTCAATATCATGCTTTTTTTCTGTCATTTTAGGTGTTTTCAATACAGTACAATCGGATTATAAACATTTAGTTACAAATAAATTCAATGTGGATCCAATAAAATAATTTATTGTTTATAATTAACTAACATTTAGTTAATAACATAAGTACCTAAAATGACAAACTCAATTCCAGCTTCTAATCGAGCTTCAAGAGTAACCCTCCTGATCCTGTTAATTATATTTTCGTCTATTTGAATCCATACTTGCAATCCCAAAATTATCAAGCTGGCCAAAGCTATTTCTAATATAATTTCTTGTTTTAGGAAAAGAGATTTTGATAGGTACATCAAAATCTCTTTATACATACGAATTCTTTAACTTGTCCAAGGATATTTATGTTATTTATTGTCACATCAAAGTGCCTAAAAAAGTTTTGCTGTTTACATCCTTTATAAAAATAAATCTGTTTTAGATACTACAAATTGTTGAACATGCAGTGTCCCCCATATGTGCTGGAGTTGTACAACTAACAAAAGACTTTGGCCTTGGAACATTTGGACCTCAGATGGTAAGATGCAAATTTTATTTTTTATTTTTAATTTGTTAAATTATTTTTACTCAGTTTTCTATAGTAATTTTTCTACAAGGTAACACTTATGGCGCGATTGCATTGGTATAAATATGTAGTCACGTTTGCCCCTTTGATATCCTGTACAACACCTGTAACTGTAATAATAAATTAAGCGCAGGAAAACCGCAAATTACGGACTACAATTATTTCATTACCACATCACGATTTGATTATTCTTTCTTTGAAAGATAGCCAATGATTCCAACAATTTGCGTATATGTTGACGATATCATTGTAATTTATGAAAATTTATACATTAACTCAAAAACTACTAGTCGGATCATGATAAAATTTATATAGGACTACTTCGAAATCATGTCACCTTTCAATAAAAGAAGCGTCAAATTGGTTCATTACTGGTAGAGAAATTGCGTAACAAATATACAAATATAAAAGAGTGTATAGAGAGACATAATCCGATTTTTTTAATGAGCCCTCCATAAAACCGATCCGTAATGTAGCTAAGACCAATCTATATCACGCTAGCTTTCAAACGAAAAAATCCATATCGAAATTAACCTATATGTTCAAAAGTTATGATGCAACCGACGCACGCGAACACATACACATCAAGCTTATAACACCCCTATTTTTCTGCATTGTGGTCTTGCATATTGAACTCTATACGAGTGTTAACCCGATCTGAGCAAATAGGCCACCATAATAGTCTAATATATGCGATCCTTAATGATTGATTTGATTTATCTTTAGTGATATTTCAGTCACATGTTACGAGTCTGAAGTCATAGATCAAACAACCCATGGAAAAACTTATGCCAAACTCAAAAGTGGTGTAAATTCATAAAAAGCAGTGTATACAGGGTTACAATTAAGTACCAGACAAATTTTGAGAAACTATTCGGAATTGATAAAATTCGATTTATGAAGTAATTCAAAATTTAAAAAAGAATCATTTGATAATGTTTAACTCAAAAGCAACAAGATGCATGGTTATAACGTAAACAAAGCAAAAAAACTGGTTCCCACCGACCGCACTCGCATTCGCAGGCTGGTGACGTCACGACTTGTACTAGGTACGACATAGCGTGACAATTAATCAAGCATTTTTAAGGACTGTTATAAGAGAATGTTTATAAAAGTAAATATTATAATTTGGCAATATTATTTAAAGTTCCATTTAAGCCTTTATCCCCTTTTAATAAAATTTTGCGGTCCTTTCAAAGTAACCCTGCATATCTGTAACAAATAATCTCCAAAGTAAAAGACGAGAATTCTATAATTTATTACTTTTAAAGGTTCGGGAAATAGCAGAAGCCCTGGCGTCGACGGAAGAGGATAACATTGGAGCAGGTACGGAGCAAGGAGCTGCGAAAAATTGTGGCGCGTTCCTATTAGAACTCACTAAAGAGTTGCCTAAAGAAATGACTTCTGCCATTGCTACACTTCAACCATATTTAGAAAGTGATGAGGTATTAGTTTCGTAAACTATGTTTAAGGACATTTAGCTCGAGGGATCTCGTGATTCCGACCATTGTCCAGAAAAAGTTGAAAGTTTCTCAAATAATGATTAAAGCATTTTTTTATGTAATAAGATAACGAACAAGCATACGTCTGTCCTGATGGTAAGAGAAATCCTTGACCTATAGACACTATAGATGTTGCAGCCGAGTTCCTGTATTATGGCTGAGATGGTAGGCAAATTGTGGAGCAAGTCCATTTTAAAAAAATGTATCTTCACGCCCATATCCCCGAAGAGGTAGGCAGAGGCACAGCCAAGGTACCCACGACTAGCCGATGACACTAATTCCTACAATGCTATAGGTGGCACGCTTATCGCCAACCAGGCACATAGCCTATTCCGGGCAACGCTATTTTTAAAATACTTATTTTTTAATGTTTTTTGTTGCCTGACCCAAATTTGTTTTACTGTCGAACCCGGGACCTCAAAAAGTCAAGTTCGACGCTGGACCGCTGGACCACAGAAAGCAAGTCTGTTGGATACCCATACTGGCAAAATTTAGATAGTCATATAGGCTTTACACATGTTGTGTGGCACACATGTCTCAATGGCAAACATAAATCTAGTATACATAATTGTCCAGTGTACAGGTGTAATTAAATAGGTTTTAAGGAGTTTAAAATACAATTTATTGACACACTAGCAGCATTATGTTGATGTGTGTGCCTGTGCTGGGATATTTTATTTTTCCGGTTTTTAGAGTTTATTGTTTGTGCTCTAACAACTTTTTCTGAAAGGCTATTCCAGTCTTGGCCTACTCTGTTAGGAAAAAAGTTCTTTTTAGGACTTTTTTTATATGTTGATCGAGTTAGTTTTAAGTGATAACCATCGAAGATGTTTATACTGGTTATAGAGAATTTTGTAGGTCTCAATCAAACATCCCTCCTGCCTTTGTTCTTCGAGTGTAGTGAGACTCCATTCTTCAATCTACGAAAGTTTCTGAAAGAGCTACAACATTTGGTTGTTGCTTTTCTTTGTACAGCTTTTGTTTTAAACATTTAATATAGAAGACTGTGATTTTTCTTTCAGTCGTACACGTTACGTATAAGTGTCCTTGGTATGATGTGTGAGGTGCTTAGTGTTGAGTTGCGAGGTGAAGGGTTGTCGGACGAACAGCGGATACAACGCGACGATCTATTGGACGATCTTTACGAGCACATGCACGACATGTCCGCTTATGTGCGTCACAAGGTGAGTTTATTTTTTTATAAACTAACAACGTGTACACACACGTTGTTATGCGTGCGTATGTGCGTGCGTACGTCTATGCACATGTTTTTGTGTTTTTTACGTACTTGCATTTGCATGTTTATTGTTAAACCAGCAACGGATTGAAAACGACCTTTTTGGGGTCATATTCGAGGTTTTTTCTTATGTACATCACAAAATGAGTTAACTGGTCCATAAACTACCAAGCAACTACCCGCGAAAGTTTACGTGTGTGTACATGCGTACGGTAGCGTAGCGTATTTATTGCACGTGTGTGTGCTTATTTTTTTGTGCGCGTGTGTGTGCGTGTTTTTACGAAGCATACGAAGGACCTGTCCGTTGTGGCACAAAGTATATTTTATATGCTAGATGAATGTATTGTAATTAATATTGTGAAATTATATCTTATCTTTGCAATATTTAAGAAATTATGTGAAATTAGTTTTTTTTTTATTTCACTCGCCGTAAGAATACGAATGATAATCAATTATCTACATTTCAGGTGCTTCAATTTTGGGGCAGATTACAAAGGGAAAATTGTGTTCCAGTGAGTAGACAAAGGTCGGTATTGGAAAGGGCGATCGGTCGGTTGAAAGACAAAGCTGCTCTGGTGCGGAAAGCTGCTATACAACTTCTCAAGGTAATTTTCAAATTATAATATCTTTTTAAAGGATAAATTAAGGTTTTTTCGTCTAGCTTTGGGCCAGGGATTTTAGGATGAGGACTAGTAAAAATTTTAGATGCTGGCACGACATTGGTAGCTATATAATACTATTGTTGGAAACGTTCAGTTGCAGGGGTACAAATCTTCTAAGCTAAAATGACGCGCCCCACCATCGCATTGATGCATAGATATATGATAATATGCGCGCAAGTTGTGTTATTATGTGTACATTACCTGGAACCTAGTACCTGTTACATTTTATAGACCAGTAAAGTTGTAAAAACCTCGCGGTTAGTCAAAAAAAAGTTACATTTCGGATCGTCGGATTTATTGTTCAACTATTTCACAAATTGACCGAATGCAAAATAGACATCATCGTTAATACTCGCACTAACACTTCTTTATAAACTAACTAGCCGAAACGGCAAACTGTGTATGTGTCTTTATGTGTGTGTGATCGATTTTAATGCAGATTTTTAAACTGAAATCTTTATCGGCGTTGTGTAGCTTTTGTGTTGGGTGAAAAATGTTAAACTCGCGTAAGGAAACGTGACTGATCGAAAATTTGTAAGACAGAGGGAACATTTGTAAGAAGAGTAGACCTCCGGGGCGGCGTGGGAGAGTATAAAGTGTTATAAAATATGGAAATTGAACATTGTTCATATGTTTAGGTGTGGTAGCGCAATAAATGAATATTGTAATTTACCACGTAAATGATAGTACTTTTATACTGATAAATAAAGCGATTCGTGCAAAATTGCTAACCTAACCATTTCAAAATATAAAATGCATAATGTTATTCAAGTTTACACCAATGCCGGCACTAACGGAAGACAGCCTGTTGCTTTTCTTTTGTTTCAAAGCTGACGTTATTGAGATGGTGCATATCTACATAATGGTTTTTTGTCGAGGGTTATCGAACATTTTAATGTTTTTATTATAAAAACAATGTTATGTGACTACTAAGACTAAGGCAGAGAGTATCGAGTGCCAGACCTCACGATCCTGACAACTTTACTTAAGTGTAAAAAAAAGGGTTATTATGGCAGTTTAAAATGCATAATAAATAAAAATTGTATGTTTTTAAATTTTTTCGCTTTTTTAGACCTGTTCAAAATATCACTGACATCTGTATTATTCTCAAAATAATTAATGTGATATGATTTTTATGTTAAATATACCTAAAATGTTTAATTTAAACTGTTCCTCATTGTTTTATCTTTACTTTTATAGAAATTGATTTTTTTAACTTTTAACTGTTCAAATATTTCTTCTATTATTTTGGGTGCATATAAATCTGACAAATAAAAGAAATAGTTTCAGATTTTCTCCCTAATAAATAACATAAAATTAATTTATATGTGATCAAAGAAAATTATTGCAATTAATGAATTTCAGATATTTTTGGAATGTAACCCATTCTCTGCTCAATTAAAACTCGAGTTATTGGAAGAGCAATTAGTGACAGAGCAAAAAATATTAGAAGAACTTCAGAAAAAAGTAAATCCTACGCCAGACCCGGACCTCTTGAAGAAATGGGAAAGTATTCAAAAAGATGTTGTAAATATGATCAAAGAGAAAATGAATATACTGACACAAGACGAACCTGAACTTTCACAGGCCTCTTTAGAGAACTTGTATGAAGCAATTCGGAGACATCTACGGGAGAAGGATTATTATAAAGCCTTCCTGGTAGTTAAACATACAGAAAGGCAGTATCCAGATGCTAAATTACTGAGGTGTGATATGGAAAAGTCTGACCAGGTACAACTGTTTTTACATTGTTTTTTCTATTTCCAATGCCGAGAAATCTGTCTGAAATTATCTATAGCAGTCCTTATTATTCTTTATCAACAAAAACAACATACATGATCCAGAAATAAATATAATGGACCATGTATTCTCAAGTTACTTAACGATATTTAAACTAGGAAATTAGAAAATGTACCGGAAAACGTTAAAAAATATGAAAGAGTAAGTAAAACATAAAATTAGTTACTGTCCCTAAAATCCAGGCGACGATGAACGCTCTCAATCTCGTCGTGTGTGGCCATTGACCTGAGAAAATAAATATAAAATTTTAGTAATGCTATAATGAATTTCTTTTAAGTCTTTTTTAATATTTTTTACGTTAGTTAAATATTGAAAGTACCGATTTAACTAATTTGTAAAGACTTTATATACCTAGTTGTATATAAAAAATGTTTCTTAAAAAATGTGTTGTGAAAAATGGAGGCAATCTTTTTTTATTAAATAAATTAAGTTAAACAATTTATTATTTTACTATGTATTTTGACGATTTTTTTTTCAAAAAATATACATAAATAATATAATAAGTAATTTACAAATTCATATTCATAATTTACAAATTCATATTCATAATATAATTAATTCATAAATTTATAAATTCATAATTAAATTTATTCTGGTATCTATTTAAGTATTTCTATGTACTAGTATCGTTGACTAAAACCCATAACACAAGCATATGATTTGCTTACTTTGGGGTTAGATTCAATTTGTGTGATTTGTCCAGGGATATTTATTTTTATTTATTTATTATAAGCTAAGGTTGTTTTATTAAATTTATTGGTTTTGTCTACAGATTGATTACTTTGTTGCTCTACTTCGCAACATCTATGTTATTCCTGAGAGAAGGCAGTCCATAACACAGCAGTGTGAGAATGAGTTAGCGATTTACAAAAGGATAGAAGAAAAAGAGAGTATAGTTGCATTCCTTGAGGAATCAGTGCATTTCAGTCGGATGATGTCCGAAGCGGTGCCCGTAATAAATTCGTTACTCATGTCTAAACAAGCTGGTGATGTCAGTGAGGCCATAGATTTCTTCACCACAGCACATCATTTTAACATTGAATCTGCCAAATTAGGAGTTACTAACATGCTTCTTCTTGTATGGTCACCTGATCAGGTAAGAATAAAATATTTAGCTTGTCTATTAAGCTATGTTCAAAAAGTATATTTTGTCGATTTTTCAGTATCAAATACGTATTATATTATGTTATTTATTTACACTTGCCTGCGTCTCAATTTTATAATTTTTGTCTATTTTTTATATTATTAACAGTATCAGTTGATACAGTTATATATGTTATAATGCCCCTTATATTATGTTATGTGTATATTATATATTTTGAAAAGAAAATTATTTGACGAGAGTAATTAATTCAAAATTATTTCTTTGTTTCATTGCTAGGCACCAATTTGAACATGAATATTTTAATTTATTTCTAGTGACGGGCAGTCAGTTTTGTATTATCATTTTTCCTATTGTGTAACTTGTAGGATAAACGTGAAGCAGTAGAGCGTGCGTACCGCGAGATGTACCTGGAATGTGATAGCAAGGCGGAGCGCGCTCGGGCGTTCTCGGTGGGGCGGAGTCTCGTGGCGCTCCTGCAGCGGCTCGACCGAGGCGCCGCGCTCGCCCTCGAGCACCTCGTCGACAAGTGGGTCACGCGCGGAGACATCGCACCTCCCACCATACAGGTACCTACAATGTCCTTTACAAATAGGTTCTGTCGGGAATTGGAGTATGTTATATTTTATGTTTATTACTTTTAATGTAACATCTGTTGTTGATTTGAGAAATTCACTCCGTTAGTATTTAAAAAAAATCTGGTCATATGATCCATTGATTTTTAATATTTTGTATGACACATTTTAGGTTTTTTGGGAGATGTACCTGAAAAAAATTGATGGCACAACGGACATGGAAAGTTATGCAGCTATGTCGTTCTTGGTTATGATTGCAAAAGCCAAACCCTCAGTCGCTTTGGCCAACCTAGAGGTTATACAAACGCATGGGCTCACCGGAGACTACAACTCACGAAACTTGAGCGCTCAACTACTTCTTACATTAGCAAAGAAAAATCAAAGATATCCCGCAGATCACGCCATATTTACTTCATTACATGCCAGTATTCTGGAGACGTTTTCGAAACTAGATCAATTTTCCTCTTTTGCCGCCAATGTTATAGAAGTTGTGTACTCAATCTGTGATACCCCAGAGATTGTCTGTTCCAAAATATTAGGTGAAATGTATAAAAGAATCCAAGAAACGATGATTACGGATAAAGAGAACAAAGAAGAAATTACTATTCCGCAAGAATTGCTGACGAGATTTGTTTTCTTATTAGGACAGATAGCACTACAGCAACTCATATACTTGGATATTTCTGTGTACAGTGAACTAAGAAGAAGGAATCAGGTGAGTTACGCGGCAGGTTGCTATATTTACTTGGTTACTTGGGTTATTGATTATTGAAAAGATGTCATTTTACATAAATCTGTTAAAAAGTCCGTCAACATTTGTTTAGGGCTCTAATTAAACTCGAATAAAATATACATTTTTACTATATTTAGTCATCATTTTTCATTCAAAACGATTTATTACTCGACTGCATAACAAATTTTTTTTGTGAAATTATAACTGGGTTTGTCTTTCTTGTATGTTATTAGAAATCATGGGAGTCATTTTGATTGTATTTTTTGCTATTTAACGTGTCAGGATCCAATTTAAAATCAAAGTTATGAAATTTTTTTTCTGAAATCAATAAAAATTTTGTTTTAGGTTCGCGAGGAACGCAAAGTGGAAGAAAAACGCAAAAAGAAAATGGGTGCGTTTGCGACGCCGGGCCGAAAGACTCGCGTGGACGAACTTCGGCGTCAGACGATAATGAACGCCAGCAGTGCCAGCGCCTCTTCACGGGGCCAACGCTCAGCCAGCGTCGCCTCTAACAAAGGACTCTCGGTATGTACTTATTAGCCTGTTCCAAAAGCACTTGCCTTTGAGTTCAGAACAGGCGTAGTTATCATTTTTTTAATCGCTTTAAAAAGTCGTTAGTTTTTTTATGCATTGAAGGTATAACTTTTTAATATTGTTTTATTAATCAGAAAACATTATATTAGACAGAGAGTTAGTTTATAGACACGACATGTCAGCCAAGAATATTTATTGTAATGTTATAATAATGTAAGCTAACTAATCAGAACTATCACCGGATTAAACTTGGTGTCATAACTCATATTGTCAGAAAAACAGGTTCTACATTTCTGGATGAACTCGATGCCACTCGACGCTCACCTCGCCTCTTCACTATGATGCTGCCTAACGTTACTTCATGTCTAGATTACCGTAACGCCAATGAATGTATTACAACTGCAAGTAAACATTGTGTAGATGCGTTCAATCACCGTGCGGTTGTCTCGCTAAACAATTACTGGTTCATCACCAAAAGGGATCGGCACATGTATGATACAACAGAGATATTATAGACCACATAGTCACAAAGTTCTCTAACGTTAATGCTGAAGACGTAAGGGGTTATGGTTTTGTGAGGCAGGCCAACACGACGATGACGGAGGAGGAGGCGGGGCTGGAGGGCGCGGTGGCGGACGACGCGGACGCGGAGTACGTGCGGAGTGTGTGCGAGCGGGACATCGTGGGCGCCGGCACCGCCCTGGCGCGCTACCTGCCGCTGCTGCGCTGGCTGCTGGCCACCCCCGCGCGCGCCCAGCCCGCGCTGCAGACCGCCGTCGCCGGCGCCTTCACCAGGTGCCTTGGCCAGACCTCACGATCCCGACAAACCTTTTCATTTCGGAGACTCTTGACACCACCCTCGGATAATATCCAACATATCTGATCGTGGAATGTCAACCTTGGTCTCCCCGGGTACCTACATCCATCCACATTCGCATTGTATATCAGCTTTGACAATCTTTCATCTGTTATTCTTTCCACATAACCGAACCAGCGGAGCATGCCCTTTCGCATTTTAACACCAAAACTTTCTTTCAATCCCACTCTTTCTCGGATCTCACTGTTACGAATGCGGTCATCGAGCATTATACCACAGATTTTCTGTAGCGCTCACTCACTAGCGCTTTCTGTTTCGGCCGCATTTATCCTACTTTCATGCTTTTTCTGACATACCCAACTCTCGCTTCCATGCAATAACGTTGGGATAAGCACAGGATTATGCAAAGCGAGTCTAACTTTTTGTCTCAAACCTCGCTTTGAAATAGCTTACCCAACGCTCCATTCACACTATTCCCTGCACTCACTCTCCTCTCTACATCCGCGGTGTACCTTCCATCCCTGCTAAAAGTGCAACCAAGATATCCAATTTCATTCACTTGCTCCAACACTACATCATCAACTAAAACTCTTACATGATTTTCTCGAGTTCATAAAAACAATTACAGCTTCCAACGTTTTTTTTGTTTTTTTCAGATTTATGCTAGTATCAAGTTCGGTTTGCGAAGAAGGACTACAGCTAATGGTTACAGTATTGAAGAGATCCAAAAATGTGGCATTGAGGACAAACTTAACAATAGCATTTGCTGATCTGACTCTACGATTCCCAAACCTTACGCAACCTTGGACACATCATATTTATCACATGTAATTAATTTACACATTTTTTTAAAATAAACCTTGTATTTTCACAATACACTTTATATTACGCTTAAGACGACTGGTTTTACTACTTACATCAATATCAAAGCTTTTTAACTACACTAGTACCTGGCTTAAGATTAGTAACTAGGTCAGTTATAAAGTCCTGATAATGCTGCAAAAAGTAGAACCAGTTTGCTTAAGCGTAACATAGAGTGTATTGTGAAAATATAGGGTTAGTGTACTAGATACGGAAATCTATTTCATTTAACATTCAGTATTTGGTAGCTTTTTTCCTATAGAGTTACTGATTATCTAAAATGTAGTTATAATTGCTTGCTTGGATTGGTACCATAGCTTTATTTATTTCTGCTTTCATATTTTTTGTGCTCGCCATTACATTGAAGGTGCAGAAGGGTAAAGTAGCCGGTAGATTTCCACGTGTAATATGAGACCCCGCTGTAAGATAGCAACACACACGAGGTGACTTTGTTTGGAAGATGCCTCCATGTTCACATCGCTAAGCAATTTCCGCTAACTGTTATTACTGCTTAGTTTGTCTATATAACTTGAGTTTATATTGCTATTTGTATTATTCAGCCTAAGTGACGAAGAGCTGGAAATACGTCAGTGCGCAGTGAAGATGCTGTCATTCCTGGTGTTACACGAGATGGTGCGGGTCAAGGGTCAGATCGCAGACATGGCGCTGTGCTGCGCTGACCGGGATCCCCGAGTGGCCGCCATGACCAAACAGTTCTTCCGGCAGCTCGCCTGTAAGGGGAACGCGCTCTACAACGTGATGCCCGACATCATCTCCCGCCTCAGCGACCCCGAACTCAATGTGCCCGAGGATCACTACCGCACCATCATGAAGTGAGTCTACTACCAATATGATACCTCAAATATCATCAACTGGTATCTCATAAAGAAATAGTTCTTCCTGAAACTCCGGTTAATTTATCTAGTATTCCATTATTATTTTTAATTATTTCCATATTCACTCCGACAACATAGTCCAAAATTTATTTTTTAAGCTATGTCCAGCGTATCTAATAAAAGATATTCACATTTACCACTATACCAAGATTAGAATGACTTTCGGTTTAGAAAGAGCTTATCATTATGCAAGTTGAATGACAAAACGTATTCATAATATTGAAAACCAAACTTAATTTGAGTCATGTTAGTTTTTGTGTAGATAATTTTTATCACATTTACTGAATACTGCCTAAAATTTAAAGACGATCATGGCATTTACACGCAGTACACATAAAACATTTCTTTAATTCAACATTCAGTTACCTATTACCTTTCAACCAATTTCTTCGGATGTGTTGTTTAAATAGTTTAGAAACTGTCCTAATGTGAGTTAGAGCACCGTCTTGCTCCATACAATATGACAGCATTTCTGTAAAAAAATTATGTTTCACCGTGTTGGCCCGGGCTCCTTTGTAGAATAGACCATCTGCCTTCCTTGCTAGGCAGCTCGTAAAAGGCGAGCATAGGCTCACCGTCACTAACACCGTGACATCTGACTAGGTGGTAGAGTTTAGCAGCGACTCGCCTGGATTGGTACCACCGCCTTACCTATTCCTACCGCCATAACGTCATGACGTGTTCTGGTTCGGAGGGTAAGGTAGCCGGTAAACTTACTTTTGCTCGAGGCCTAACATCCTGGCCTTAGGTTGGCAACGCACCATTACCACCTTTGGTGTCTCTAGACGGCGTGAATTTCTTTCCATCAGGAAATCCGTCTGCTTGTTTGCCTTCCAATATCATAAAAAAAATTACATTGCGGGTTTCAACATGCGTCTTTTGACCGATCTGTGCTAACGCACACACAGATAATATGTTAATATTTGCACTAACACTATCTATATCAGTAGTGGGGCGCCTCATTTTAGCTTAGAAGATCCCTAACACTCTTACTTTTTATATTCTATAGGAAGACATGATTCCGTGTTGAAAGGCAGAGAAAACGGTAAACTTCGGTAAAAGATATAAATCAACCCAAGGTTGGCAATGATCCATAATAATTTGAGTGTATCTGTGTGGCGTTTATTTCTTAACATATAGAAGCCTACTTTGTTTGCCTTTCTATCTTTATCTATTTTTCCCGCATCACTTTGTATGTTCATGATTAATTTCGAAACGACCTGTAGTTTTGTCCAACTTGAAAAATATGTTAGTTTTAATATCAGTGCCCATACGGCTTGTCAAGTTTACTATACTCGCTACCGTCTATGTAAATTATTTGTATGAAAACTTCGAACAGCGCCCCTATCGGTAACTAAGAGAAACACATTTTTAGACCAAAAGTGTCATAAATATCGACACGTAACTTACCGAACGTAATCTATACCTACTCATGGTAAAGGCGCAGTATTTCAATGGACTCTCGCTGAAAAAAAAACGAAAAATATAACACACAGAATGGTTTCGGTTTAGGTACATAACATCGTTAATACAAAAGGACCGACAGATGGAAGCGTTGGTAGAGAAACTGTGCCAGAGGTTCAAGCTGTCGACGGAGGAGCGACAGTGGCGCGACCTGGCCTACTGCCTGTCCCTGTTCACGTACAACGAGCGCTCCTTGCGGAAGCTCATCGAGAACATGGACTGCTATAAGGATAAACTGCATTGTAAAGGAGTCATGGAATGTTTTTCTACTCTAATGAATAACACTTCTAAAATGGCACGAAATGAAATTAAGGTGAGTTTATGTTTTTGACAGTCCTATTTATAGGAATTTAATTTTTTTTTGAGTATGTATGTTACCAATAAAGGATAGCTGAATTTTTTTTCGTAATTATTGAATTTCGTGTATATATTAAGTATATTAAGTAAAATTAGCCAATTTCCATGGCATTGTGTACAATTTCGTAACAAGTAAAATATTCGTGAAAAAATTAAAGTACTTAGTTTAGTCCATTCGCGACTTAGTCCGCGTACCAATTAATATTTTTTTTTATAAATTGTAGCTTATATGTTATTCTGATGTATAGACTATATTTCTGTGAAGTTGGAACCAACAGGTTTTCCACTAAAAGAGCTGGATCCCTACGTCAATATAAATAAAAATAACGTGTAAAACTTGATTTACAGACGCTTGTAACAGAATTAAATGACAAGATCGAAGAGTGCTTTGCGGTAAGAGATAAGGAGATGGAAGTGGATGGTGAAGAGACGAGAAGAGAAAGTGGCCGCCCCGCGCCGCGCGCCCGGCGTCTACCCTCCACTCCGGACGAGGTATCTATTTCAATCCGAATTAACTCACTTAACTTGGAATTTTTCACCTAAAAATGTATTGCATCGCGACAAAGCAGGAAAGACGGTGCCTAATGAATGGATTGGGCTTACAAGAAACTGTGAACCCCAAATATATCCAGCTCCACACAATACACGACACACATTTATTTATTTATTTATTTATTTATTTATTGAGAACAAATTCACAAAATCTTTACAGGTTTCCCCAAAACGACATTGTGAGTTAGAAATATAATAACAATTTAATAATTAATACATTGCCTTTCCATGTAGGTTTGTGCGAGTTCTGTGAATTTAGCTAGGCTACAAATAAAAATATCTATTTCTACTGCAATTGAATTTGTAAGACGGATAGCGCACGACAACGGGACTCTTAGTGGGCACGCACAGCCGCAGCTCCCACAGTACTTCTGGACGGTGCAGCTGCCCGCGCAACACGCAGAACACGTAGCTCGCCAACGACACATAACGCCTGACACTTAGACGGTTGTACCCGACCATTCCGAGAACGAATAAACTGGGATACATTAGTGGATACCTGGGGTACACTCCATCATTTTTACAATATAAAAAACGAGTAAATTTATTTTGAATCTTTTCCAACATGAGACTGTATTTGGTCTCATGTGGATTCCAAATAATTGCGGTAGTTTCAAAATGACTGCGGACCAGTGCATTAAAGAGCATTTTAATAACTACTATATTGTTAAAATCTTTACAATTTTTTTAAAAATGAAACCTAAATTTCTCAACGAATTGGCACAAATGTTTATAATGTGTTTACGAAACATCAACTCGAGTACCATTTCCACGCCCAAGTCTCGAACACAATTAACGCGAGGAATTACCGCATCCCCCATCTCATAGTTGTAATACATTGGAGTTCTAGCTCGACTGTAGCTCATCACACCGCACTTGGCTACATTAAAATACAGCTTGTTGGTCTGACTCCACTGTATGATCCGATTGATGTCCTCCTGCAGCCGTTTCGCATCCGAAATGTCTGCTGTGGGCAGATAAACCTTAAGGTCATCCGCAAACAGCAGGCACCTCGCCTCGCGAATAGCCACTGGAAAATTATTAATCATTAATATAAACTCTAACGGCCCTAAGTTACTTCCCTGGCTTATTCCAGAATATGTAAAATATAGTCTAGATTTATATCCAGCATATTTCACATATTGTTGACGTCCACCAAGGTAGCTCGCGAAAAACCTAAGCAATTGCGGAGCAAAACCAAACTCTGCTAATTTTGATAGTAGGACATCGTTATCAACTAGGTCAAATGATTTCCGAAAATCGAAGTACGCGCAGTCCACCTGCCCTCCAGCATCAATGACGGGTGTCAGGTGCGTCATAAATGTCAACAAATTACTTCCCGTACTTCGACCTGGCCGAAAGCCGTGCTGAGCATCATTCAGTTGGGAATCAATTTAGGAATAAATAAATCCGTATAGCGCTGATTCAAACACATTGGCAAACGCCGATAGGACTGCTACTGGCCTATCGCCACTAACGTCAGAGCTTGAACGACCTTTCTGGACCGGTATGACTCTGGTGACTTTCCATCGATCTGGGTAGCGGACTTCATTCAAAAATAGATTAAAAACGTGTAGTAAAGGTTTCAAAAACACTTCACGGCAATCCTTTACAATATACGGTGGTATACTGTCCGGTCCCACGGAATGCTTAGGTTTAAGGCGGTCAAGCGCCGAACGCAGGTCTCTTTCGCTGAACTGACCTATATGCACACGAGCTGCGCTCGCACTTGCCGCTGCCGAGCACTCCGCCGCTATCGGGTCCAAGACTGGCCGCTCATTGCTGTATACAGAATGAAAGTATGAAGCAAAATATTCTGCGCACTCAACATCACTAATTACTTTCCCTTCTTTTTTTATACAAGTTTTACTGCGAATACTCTGCTTACTTTTAATATAATTCCAAAAAGATTTCGGGTCATTTTTAATATTTGATTGTAGCCTATGTTGATAAGCTTCGTAAGTAATAACAAGTTTATGCTTAACTAGTGAACGACACCGAGCAAAAGCTTCGTAATCACTCTGTAAACCCGTTAAACATTTTGTGATATCTCCACTTTTTTTTAATATCCTGTATCAAGTCTGAAGTGTACCATTCTGGATATATGTACCTATTACTACATCTAAATTTATTAAATTTATTTTTTGTAGGAGCGCATTCACTTATTGTATTATTAACCAAATTATATAAATAATTTAATGCTGAATCTGCATCCCTAATTTCATACAGTGAATCCCAGTTTAAACAATCAAACCGTTCATACAACAATAAAAAGTTACAATTAGTAAATTTCCACGTTTTAGAAAGTACACTATCCATTTCTTTGTCCAACGAACATACCGGTATTTGCTCGATGGTGGCGTTCCGAAATGCATTAATTTTAATCGCTAATGGAGGATGGTGAACGTCTATGCCTACCAATGGTTCAT
>NJDC01025164.1:9184-20073 GCA_002245475.1 Calephelis virginiensis | reverse complement strand
GTGGTCAATCGTTCAACGATTCTTGATAGCATTCCCATCGTCATATCTGTGTGAACGTGGATTTAGTGCTGTGACAACACTGCTTACTAAAAAGAGAAATCGTTTGCTTGCTACCGAACGTGGCGACTTGCGACTGTTCTTGAGTAAATTGGAACCTGATATTAACAAACTTATTAAACAGCATCAGTTTCATCCATCACATTAGTTTTTATATAAGGATTGATTATTTTAGTTATATTTGTAATAAAAGATACTGTGTTTTAATACCATAAAATTGCATTTCAATAATCATTGGCAGGTGGAACCCGTAAGAGTTAACTTGAGACCTAAGCGCCGTTGTATGTTACCTACTGCGCTCAGGTTTTAAGTTGCGGGTTATAGTAAAAGTTTCGTTAAGAATTCTCCGTTACTATACATTATATACATATATAGTCACAATAATTAATTAAACTAATTTGAAGTTATGGTGGTTTTTAAATAGGTGAAAAAAGGGGGGCGCTAAAAAAATATTAATTCTCAAAGTGGGCAGTAGACAAAATAAGTTTGGGAACCACTGGCATAGAACAAGGTGGTGGACACATTGAAAGTGTTTTAAAAGGAGTAGGCCGCCGTAGGAGTGCGGACTAATTGTTATTTAATATGTAAGTTATGTGATTGTTTAATAATTGCAAATATGTACCTAAATATACACATATTTTAAATCTATGAATGCCCAATGTCTCATCAATTAGCCAGTGATTTAATTTCTAATCTGCCTATTAGTTTTTCATTAACAATAACTTACGTTTTACATAAAAATAGTAGGTGTTCGAAGAAAGGCAAGAAACAATTGCATTGCCTGCCTGTCAGTCCAAAATCTGAACAGATTGATCTGATATGATGGAAAGGAGTAATTGATTACATTATCTAGTACCTAACTACCTATTATCAATTTTAAAGTGCCTAATTTATGATACGTAGGTACACGTAGCCAAATATTTACAGAAACTAAAGAAAACATGAAAACATTAGACTTAATAAGTACGTTTACACGCGTCGTCCACCCGGCAACAAAGCGACCGGCAACAGGGCAACGTCTCCAATCATAAATAATATTTAATTATTATAAATACAAGATTCAAATTTCGATTCATAAAACTGAATTTACATTGCCGATGTTGGATATGTAGCTATTTTTTGCAAACAAATTCTTCATAGCATAATGAACTTTATGTCAATTGTATAACGTAAAAACTAAATAGGTTGCTAATGCGCTAAGAAAAAAAATTGCGTGGCATTGTGGTTTTCCCGCGCTTTTCCCTTTGAAGTCATAGTGCTTTTCACTCAATACTCAGACTAGCATAAAATTAATTGCATAGATTTGTATGTATAACACGTCTCGTGTCCGGCTGTGTGCTAACTCTGTGACAAGAATTTTTGTTTACAGTTGGTATAAACTCTTTTTAACGAAATAAATACTTACACAAAACAAAAAAAATCAATGCCTGTATTGTCATTTAAGAGGGATTTTCTAATTAGGGTGTCTGTAATATACATTAAATTCTGTTACACGTTGTATATAACATTATAAATACGTAAAAGTCAAATGTCTTAGGCTTTTGAAGTCAAAGACACGCTTATTACTTTATAATTATTTGTTCAATCAATTTATTTATTCAGAAATAAGTAATCGACACCACTCCCGTTTCTATAAAAATATACTATGTTGTCGATTCTAGGCTAACTAAGACGAAATTACAATATAGTTTATTATTAAGGCAAAAATTGGCCAAAATGCATTCATCATACTATAATAATTTGTCCCGTTTTGTTTTGCCCAATCCGCTAGATCCAAAGGTAAATCCGTAAAACTGACAACACTGTAAACAAAGTAGCGAATATATTAGTGACGGGCATTTAAAAAACCGGTAGCCTGACCGAAATGGCAATGAATGTATGAAATGAACAAGGTATGCTTTTGTAATATGTAACTTTTAAATTAGTAATTTTTTTGAATATTTACAAAACTGATCATACCTAATGTTAGTTTGGCTTTAACCATAACATACTTTCACAGCAAATATTCGTATAATGGTCCTTCAAAATAATTATTAAAATTTTGTAATTTTTCAGTACAAAAGAAATAATTTACTTCAAATCGAACTAAGTCTTTCTTTAAAATACACTCGATCCATAAATGACGTACCTACTTAGCTGAACAATCATCTCACCAATTAAAATTGAATAAAAAATGTATATAAAATAATTGAAATGTGAAAACGTACCTTAAAATTGAAAAACAAAAGTCGTTTCTTTTGCTATGATATCTTAGTCGCCTCTGTGGTATAGCAGTTCAGTTTTGGACTTGACTGCATGAGGTCCCGGGTTCAGTCGGGCAACAAAAGAAAATTGGGTTTTTCCAATTTTCTAATAAGAAAAACGTTGCTCGGGATTGGATATGTGCCCGGTTGGCGATGGGCTTGCCACCTATTACATTGTGGGACAGTGTCTACGGATAGTCGTGGTTGCCCTGGTTGTGCCTATGCCTCCTCTTCGGGGATATGGACGTGAAGATGCTTACTTTTTTTTATTTTATATCTTATTATTATTAGGTGTTCAGAAACATTGTCAAAAATTTTAACACCTATTTTGAATGCTTACCTTATATAATTAGAGCAGAGTACAAACTAGTAACATTTTCCCTGCTTTTGTCTAGGTTTTCTGCTAAGAATAGATTATCTCCGTCCCTGCCAAGCACTGCGTAAGTGGTGATCATAAGTTAAAAAGGCCTTAACTAAAAAGACCCTACGAGTCAAATATTGTGCAACAACTTCCGCGTGCTAATTTCATAGCTGTTCCTGTCACCATTATTTTCTTGTTCTGATCTGGAAGCGAAGTCTTTTAGATACAGTACGCCTAATATAAAAGTGCCGCAGGGCGCCAAGACAGTGTACTTTTATCATATTGATATTTATAAACGTGTTTGTTTCTTGCCATTAATACAGTTCTGTGGTTGCGTATTCTCTGTTAGTAAGTTCACGTCTGGAAATCCTGCCTTGAGGCGAAATTTTTAGATTGTATTATTTAAGCGCAGGAAAATATTAAAAACTGTTTTCGATTTACATCCATTAAACTTTTTTCACATAAACAGGCCGGTTTCAGTTTTTGTAAAATTAATTCAATTTGTCCCTAGTCTTTCTTACCTTTAACCACGATTAAAATTAATGAAAGTACTATACGAATATCGCTAACCTATCAAAACTTGTTTTATCATTTTATACAAAATTTCAAGTTATTATATTTTAATTGTATTAGGAAATTATACTAATTGTGTTAGGAAATGCCATGTTCTCGTAGATTAAATGTTTCTGGTCACGGAAAAATATCGAACAACTCTCCATTAAGCTCAACTTAGCAATTAAATTCCAGCCGCTGATTTCCACCTTCGGTAGTTGCGTCAGAGCTATCAGTATCGTTCCCATCATCTCGATGATTGACGATCATGAAGTGTTGTACGAGTATCTTCACGCCCATATCCCCGAAGAGGAAGGCAGAGGCACAACCAGGGTACCCACGACTAGCCGAAGACACCAAGGTCCACAATGTGATAGGTGGCAAGCCTATCGCCAACCGGGCACATATCCTATCCCGAGCAACATTTTTTTTTATTAGAAAATTGGAAAAGCCCAATTTTCTTTTTGTTGCCCGACCCGGGATTCGAACCCGGGACGTCATGTAGTCCCGTCCAACAACTGAACCGCTAGACCACAGAGGTTGTACGAGTAAAACAGTTTTATATAACGCATATGACCAGGCGCTAACATCTTAACATCTCCAAAAGTTCTTCCTACACAAAGTAATATAATAATAATAATGGCACATACAAAATGAATTTATTGGTATTTATCAGACTTTTCATCTAATCTCATCTCTTGTTTCAGATGATGAAGATTTTCAAAAGAAGCAAGAAGAAGTATTTAAGAAACCTTTATCTCGAAGGCCAACTCGCAAAAGAAATTAACTTTAAGCATTTAATTTAATATAATTTGAATTTATTTATCTCGTTTTAATTGATACATTGGTTGTGAACACCTTGACAAATCTTGCAAAAAATGCTAATCGACCGTAAAAACCGACTACAGTAATATTAGTCTTTCAGCTGGTGATCTTTTAGTTTACTTAACACACCGATGGGCGCAAGCAGTTGAAAGAAAGCATTGGCTGTTAGTTTCGACATAGCGAAAGCCTTTGACTGGTTGTAGCACAAGGCGCTCCTATCTGAGTTTCCTGCTTACGGTCTTCCTGAGAAATTATGCAAATGGATCACTAACTGGCTTTTAGACGGAGCGTAGCATCAAGGTCGTTGTCGACAGTACGTGCTCGCAGTCCAAGCCTGTCAATGCTGGTGTTCCCTACGGCTGTGTGTTTCTCCTACACTCTTTCTTCTGCATATCAATGACATGTTGCAAATTAGTAACAATCATATTGCTATGCAGACACCTTATATTTCGGCCGGCCTTATATTTTTCAGAAACATGTCATCGAAAGCCGGAATCAACTTGTGTCTAAAGTTGACAATCTTTTGTTCGAAATTTCAGAAACATCAAGTAGAATCTGATGTTATTTAACCCTAAAAAGACATGTTTGCACATTTTCTGCTTAAAAGACTACCTACCTTTGTCGCATCTCTTCGATTTGAGAGCGTTTTCCTAAACTGCCACAGCCTGCAATGGTATAACTCTGCATTGACATTTCGAGTGATGTTCAATTTCGTGGTCATCTGGAGAAGGCTAAAACAGCCGCTAAAAAACTTCGTGTGCTCAGTACACCGAGACAGCACTTTAAGCCGACCCATTACTTACAACTTTACAAAGCTCAAATTCGGCCTCACATGGAGTACTGTTCTCAACTCAGGGCAGTGGATCCCCAGTACCAGCTCCTTCATCTTGACCGCATTCGACGTAGAGCATCTCGAATTTATAAAAAAAGACAATCTATTATGTTTTATTTCATGCAATCGAAAATTAGGTAGGTGAGACCATAAGTCTATGGGTAAGACAGTAATTTCGAAATGTTCCTTAATACACCTTTAGCCAAACTTTGCCACACAGCTTCTGCAAGAGTAGGTACAATTTATTAAATAATTTATCTAAAATCACGTCTGTATCCCCAAAGAATTAGCCGAAAACACTAAGTCCCGTGACGTAATATAGCTAGTCTCTATTCCTATAGCTGACCGTAGTCTTTGGAATAATATCGTTTTTATTCTCCTTTTTAATTACTGTTGGTCGCATTGGAGATTGCGCGCTGGTTGCTGTGCAAAATCCGCTACGATGCGGCCTGTCCCAGCCTGTTCAAGTGTCCGCTATTCTAAACTAATATTTTTTATCAGTTTTGTGGGGGATCAAAAAAAATATGACAGTGATTTTTTCATATTATTGAACCTCGTACAACATGTAGGCACTTACACAATCAGTAAAATTTGTCAATATTGGTAATATTTTTGGCATAAGTTCATAAAGAAATTAACGTATTCGGTACTATATTTTATCGATGCTGGGTTAGGATGCCATCGCTTGACTACTTTGATATTACTTACTATCGGCCAATATTAATAATCAAACCTGATCCAAAACTCGCTGTCCAAGATTGATATTTTGATCCATTTTTATGTTATCGCTTGCCAATAATATATCTGTGCACAGGATAAATATGAGAATGAGGTATAGGATAGGCCGGCGGATACGCAGCTATCTAGATTGCTTGAAATCCATTAGATTGAGATACATTATTAACATTGGCCGGAAGACATACGTTTTTGAGTTTGTTTAACACTCAAAGCATAAGAATGTCACAAAATTAATAAGTACGATTTTATGAAATTGGGTGATAAGTTGATGAAAATTAAAATTGCGGATTCTTACGTCTATGACAAAAAAAATGAAACAGCTCTTCTTCTATTGAATCAGCTGTTAGTGACATTGACAATGATATTGCCCACTGCTGTCAGTCGCGTTTAACAACGAGCCCGATGTTTATTGTTTTGTTTTTGTAATTTGTCAAGCATTGTTTTGGTAGAAAAGTTTAATGTTTACTTATTTCGTACTTTTAATTTTAGCTATTTCACCAAGTAGCGCCAGCCGTAAGTATATGGTTTTTTATGTATATTAAATTAAAATTGCTGTTGAAATTATGAAAGCCAAGTGTAAAGAATTAGGTATGTTTATATTATTACCACCGGCTTATATTTTTAAATAATAACTTAGGTCGAAACTAATTTCTATGTAGGTGTGCAAGTAGTTGGGTGTGTTTAATTGTAATATTCATACAGCAACGATAGCATTTTTTTTTAGTATCTATAAACAAGGTATAATATTGTGCTGTCTTACTGTCTTGTTACTTGTGCTATCAAACTGTCTGTGTACTCCACAGTTTTACCAATGACTGTTTTCATCTTTTAATATTTATTTAGCTTACAAATAGTTGTTTTTTATTTTATTTTATTTAATCAACAAAAAATCCACAGCACAAATTATAGAGTAAACGTAATCTACACAATTACATTAAACACAGACCAATAAAGGATTTTCACTTTGTATTCCATACAGTTCATCTTTCTATTGTTTAGCGGTTGAATAACACAGTTGTACTATAATTTTACAACAAAAAAACAAATCTAAACATGTTATATAAAATTAAATTTATATATATTTTGTTAAAATTATGCTTCTAAGATACTTTCATCGGGTTTATTTAAATATCTGTTGTGTACTTGATTTAAATCGGGGTTAACAAATCATCTTAAATAAATTTTATGCTATATTGAATTAAATTATAATTTTAGATATACTAATTATGTGTCCAGTTTGTAGTCTATTTTATTTATGTATTTAAGCTTGCAAAAAGTGTTTCTATGCATGCAGCTATACCACCTTACCTTCTCCTTCCCTCAGTGCTCATCAGTGTCATTTTCAAGTCTACACGCCAGTGCAACCTGTAAATTACTCAAAAAACTTAGTCTCATGTTGGCAGCACAACATACACCATACCCATTTTGTTGTGTAAAGGTGGCATGTATTTCTTGCCATTAGGAAATTTCTGTGTGTCTTAAATTTTAATTCTCTTATAAAATTGCTATCTTGTTTAACTGTTGCAGCTAATTAATTAATAATAAATTTATGCACTAGTCCCAGATCTGGACTAAGAAAGATCTGATTAAAAAGAATAGGTAATAAAAAAAATATCGATTTTTAATTAAAGCATTTATAAAAGTCTTTAAATTTCAGGTATGGTTAATTTAACAATGGTGTCACTGCACATAAAATGTCGGTCACCCATCTATCCCAGATCATCAATACAAAGATTTCCAGTGCCTGATGATAAAGTTCCTTGGACTTCAGAATATATTGAGTACAAACCACCTAGTTACACTTCACCCAGTGTCATTGGCAAAGTTTGGGCAGACTTAGATATAGGTAAGATAATTGACCATTAACTATTCTATCATACCTACTAACAATACAGATGACAGATTGAATGACAGAAAATCAGACTTTTAGTATTTATCTCAAAAACTTACTATTAGTATACTTACTTACTATTAGTGCTGTTGTATGTTTCACACAAATACTACTGACTCACTAAAACATATACGAAACTGCTTTATACGAGAACATGAAAGTGTCATTATAACAGTAGGAATAGGTGGGGCAGTAGATCCCTACCCTGGCAAGTTGCTGCACAGCACTGGTACATGAGCTACTCTAAAAAACATAATTTTATCTCAACCACATTACCAAAGGAAAAGCATATCATAGACATAGACAGCATCCATATTTATAATCATCATGTCCTAACTACTAAGATGGACTTTTTTTCTAGAAACTACTAAATTTCATTTTTGAAATATTATTTTTTTATATATAAGAAGGATGTGGGTCATCTGATGAAAAATGCTACATAATCAACATTTAAACAATAATTTGAAATAACATTGCAGGAAATTCTCGTTTTAACCCCAAATGGAATGTGTTAGATGGTCCAGTTAATAGAAAAAGTTACACTGGATTGTACAGGATTGTAAATGGATTACCATTGAACCCATATGGCCGTACGGGACTATGTGGTAGAGGTGTACTGGGGCGCTGGGGGCCAAACCATGCAGCTGATCCTGTGGTCACCAGATGGAAAAGAGAACCAATAAGTAACAACACGTAATTATGTTAATATATAATTATTAAGACTATTTGTGTAAAAAAAAAACATTTGAAATTGGTCTAATTTTGCATGACTTTTTTTTATCTAGTATGCAGCTTCTTAAAAGTCCCCAAATAAATCATATCAACTATATCACACCAGGAAAATATTTTGAATAATTATTAATTTTAAATCTATTTCAAAATTTGTTTTCATAGACAGCTTGTGATTTTGCTAACTCTTATTATGTGACTATTTTTAAAGTTTTCTACATAGTTCTATTTTTTTACACTATTTTATGATATCAACTTCTTACCAAGTTGGTCAAGTTCTGTTGTGAAGAATAATCCACCTTTTACTGTAAATGTCAGGTAGCTAATTATAAACTGCAAAATTTTAAATGGGTCATTACTAACATGACCACTGGTGGGAGAGTGCTCCGCAGCAACTTCAGTAACTATCCACCGCCTTACCTATTCCTGTTGCCACAATGACAGTCATGTTCCAGTCTGGACTAGTGTAGGAGTTGGCTTCATTGTGCACATATGCCTAACATCTCGGCCGCAACCAGCGCGACACACCTATAATATTTATGGTGTCTGTAGTTCGCGATTTTCTCGTGTCACCAGAAAAGTGCTTGTTGGCTGTCTCCTCAAAAATTAAATATGTAGATATTTTAAATGCGTGCTTAAATGTTTTAAATACCTGCGTGTTGAGACTTTTTCTAACTAGTATGAGTCAACTAATTTTGTAATTATGATTTCAGACAAATATTACAATTTGTTGCTATAAAACGTCGAGACACAGGAGAGTGGGCCCTACCCGGGGGAATGGTGGACCCTGGGGAAAAAGTTACAGCCACTGCTGTACGAGAATTTGAAGAAGAAGCAATGAATTCCTTAGAAGCAACAGAATGTGAGAAAATTTTAATTATGTTTCTGCATTAGCGATTACATATACTAGGTGCTGTAATATGTGAACCGGATTGGTAAGCTATTCCTACCGCCTTATGCTTGCTATAGTCGTATTTCATTTAAATTACATATAATCCAGAAACATAACATTTGATCCAGAAGACGGTGATACACATCTATGATAATTGATCTCCAGAGGTGATGGTTGCAAATCAGGAGCCGCCGCCTTTTCGTTAATTTGCAACATTAAATGATAATTACTGAACAAATTTTGATCAATTACCTATTTACTATTTTAAGTCGTGTAATGCCCGGTTCCTATAATCAACGAACCGTTGTCCGTGAGCATAGCGTGAGTTCGTAGTTTTTTGTATAAGTAACAAAGCTTTCTACAAAATGTTCAGAGTTAAAAGACCAGCGAAGAGCGACCGTTAGATAATTCACTATTCGGCAAAAAACTATTGTCTGTAACCAAATTAACTCTATTCTTTAACACAACAACTAATAGCAAAGCCCCGAGTGAGTATACTTTAATATTCATACTCTGCTTCATAATAAGGGGAAGTAGATATTTATTTTATTTTGTCCTATAAAAGATAGACTGAAGGCATAGTTTTTTGTATGTATAATCAGTTCCAAAAGTCCATGATTAAATTTACGTAGTTTATATGCAAAATTCGGCTACGATTTTTGTATCTTTTATTGATTGATTTTTAATTTTGTTCATTTAAAAATTCAGGACATTTGTAATTGACCAATTTCATATTATATATTTGTTTTTGAAGAGGAGGTAATAATGATTAAGAAATCTGTTCTACAGTAGGTAAGCAATAATAATAATTCATGAATAGTGCCTGCAACAAGTCATACAGTTGCCTGGCCAACCATTTAGAAATGACTTCTTGAAGAGCCCCCAAGTAGTACTATTTCGGAAACGATATCGTCTGCAACTGATTAAAAATGACATACGGTGCATTACGTGTAATCTTCTATTCATGATTAAAATTGGCCTTATAATAGTATTTTTTGCAGCTGAAAAGCAAGCATGGAAAACGAAATTCAAGGATTTTTTTAGTGCCGGCACTGAGATTTATAGCGGCTACGTGGACGATCCAAGGAACACAGACAACGCCTGGATGGAAACAGTAGCGTACAACTATCACGATGAGTCAGGATCCATCGTTGGTGCTTTAAATCTTCAAGCTGGTGATGATGCAGTTGGAGTACAATGGGTAGATATCACACCGGAATTAAATTTGTATGCCAGCCACAAGAGTATTGTTGATGCTGTATATTCTATGCTCAAGAAACGATAATTTTAAGGATAAATAAAAAATACATTTAAGTATAATTTCTTTATTTCTTTACCTCCTTGAATAAAAATATATTTACAATAATTAATAACATTATGTAAACGCTAACTAATGTTATTCTTAAATATGATGGCCTTTTTTAACAAGTCTATCAAGTCAAAATAGTAACTTAAATTTATAATGAAAGGAGATGTTAGTAAGGACGTTTTTGATAGTAATCAGTTTTCGCACCACATATTCGAATAAAAGTGTTCAATGAACCCCAGACAAAACGGCCCCTCCTTAACCTTTGGTATGCCGCGACCATGACGCGGCAGTATAACTGAATTGCGCGGATCCGCGTTCCGGCATACAAACGATTAAAAAGTCACGATGCAACAGCAGACACTCTAACTTTCAACACCTCTCTTTATGGTGTGCTTTAAGTAAACTGCAAAGATTACGAAATATACCGTAACTTTTAAACTATGATCCATCAGCCACCTTC
>NJDC01025107.1:0-14000 GCA_002245475.1 Calephelis virginiensis | reverse complement strand
CCTAGCGTAAACAAACAATTTATTATTTTACATAATATCTTTGCTTATGCCGTTTATGGGTACAAAATACTCTTATAAATAAAATAATGCAAATAAGTATATTGTAAAAATCCTCTTCTGAGCAGATAAGTAGTAAAAAAACTAACAAAACGCAGTTCTAAATATTCTATGTCAAAGTTGTATTTACCTATGAAATGTGTATTTATTAGGATTGTAACGTTTTGTAACATCACAAGCGCTTACAGAACACGACATCGTAATTGCCTTTATATTTTATTCCAGTTAAATAGTAAGATTATGAAATTAATTCACAAAATTCACAGCGATGCACTATGACAGGAACACTATGAGCTCTTACTCGCGTAAATATTGGCACATAGGTACCTGACTCTCGCTCTCTGTTCCTCCAAGGCAATTGGTACCTGATAAGGACTTCTCTCTCCCACGCTTTGTTGATCTTGTACATACTAAATCTATGAACCTAACCAAAACATAACCGAGTTTTGGCGCCATCGTGAATGAAGATGGTCGTAATTTTTTCACAATTATTGAATTTAGTGTAAAATATGAGTAAAATTGGTTAATTTAGGTGGGAATTAGTTTGATTTTGTTCAGTGAAAGTGCACTAATGAAATAATCATGAAGAAATTAGTGTATCGTGAATTTCCTCGCTGCCGCCAAATCTCATAAAAAGCTTGTGTAACGAAACCACCGCTTTACTCAAGATCCAGACAAGACTGTGTAAATAGTGACTAATGACTGAAATAAGGAATTAATATGGAAGACATAAATTGAAAATATATAACAAGAAAAAGATTTATTAATACGGAAGACGTGGCTGTATGGACACAGATCCTTTGCCTTTCCCCGACTGGGATAAAATTAAAAAACAAAAAAAAACCAAAACATAACCTTACAAATTCGAAGGCATAAAATGCTGTCACGATTGCACTTTTAGCAGCAGAAACATTGTACCTAATTAAAAATAAATAGCTTCTTTAAAGTTTACATATTGCATTATTGTTTATAACTATTATTGTATAATTTTACTGCAATTTTGATGTGAAGACTAGAAAATGATGACACCAAAACTACGATGTTACGACGAGGTATTATAATTATTTTGAAAACAATATCTTACATTCTGTTTATAGTATCAAAAACTTAAAAGAAAGAATTTTAATTGTTTTATCCACTAAACTTTTAACTGTGATCTTGAATTTTCTAATGTGATTTGATTTACTAATTGACCAGCAGATAATTATGGTCCTCTGCTTAATTGTGTTGTTTCGGGACTTAATAATGGGCCGCAATATAATATTTCAATTTACCAAATCTCAACTTACTGAAATTAATAGTTTACAATATATTGTTTTGAAATTTTAAACTATAATGTATGAAAACTCAACTACATTTAACTCTTAAAGGCTTCAATCAATCAGTGTAGGTACTATTATGACTACAACGGGTGTACAAACACCCGGGTAATTAATCTATGTATAAAGGAACTTATTTAAAGTGTAATTAGCCTCAATATTATTTTAAATTGTAATTCTGACATTAAATGCTGCAACAAATGCAAAAAATTTAGATCTTATTGTATAAAATCAGATTCTAGCAGGTAATAATAGCTGCGTCCTCATATTACATAAAATTTTATTACTGGTATGTAAAACCCTTCCAAACGAAATCAGTGTGTTATAATTAGGTAATTAGTACTTTTGCCTAATTCAAGCATAGTTTAGACAATTGTTGGGAAAACATTTTAAGTTATAAACAAAAAAAATATACCTTTATTTCTGAATCACATCTTGAATAAATATTTCTTTAATTTAAATGTTATGACAAAAAAAATATTACAAAAAGTAATATCTTCCACCATGAGAATTAAATCAAGCCTTTATTACTAAAATAACCACAAAACAAAAATAGAAATAAGAACTTTTAGAAAAAAAATAATATCATTTGATATAATTATCACATAGAATGGCTCGATGTTCTTTACATATAAAGTTTACAGTCAGACTGTTCTATGTCTGTAGCCAGCTCCTCCTCAATCTCGCAGCCTCTCAAATAATGACTCATGACCTAAACATAAGTAAATTATAAAAAAAAACATTAGGTATTTACAAGACACAAACTCAAACAAACCTAAACAAAAATTTTACTTACGGTAATATTCAGTAACCCACTATGACTACAATGGGTGTAAAAACACGGGTCAAGTCATGTAGCTGACGTGTCCGGGGGCTACGGTCATATTAGAGGACTATATTGAGCCACCACGTGGTAAGTTCACGCATAAAAGAACATTAAGTGACCCGGGTGTAAAAACACCGTTGTAGCCTTTAAGGGTTAAGTGACTCTTAAGTTTCATTTTACAAAACACACTAATGGCAATATTCAGTGACGGCAATTATCTTTTAAGTCGTTACTCATTAAGTCAACATTGATATACATATATATAACAACTTTGTGACTTAACGATTGATTAAAATGTTAATTGATGTCTCTGTGTGTAGCCGTAAGATGCGTATGAAAAGCAAGTACTTATAGTAAAGAAAGATTGTAAGAAACAGATCTGTTTTTACTTGTATCTTCACGCCCATATCCCCGAAGAGGTAGGCAGAGGCACACAACCAGGCACCCACCACTAGCCGAAGACACTAAGTCCCACAATGTGATAGGTGGCAAGCCTATCGCCAACCGGGCACTTATCCAATCCCGAGCAAAGTTTTTTTTGGAATGAAGTTCCTTATTGCGCGTTGTGAATGGGGGTTAGACGGAAAAAATTCATACAAAAATGTTGTCACGACACTTTTTGCTCTGTGGTCTAGCGGTTCAGTAGTTGGACTAGACTGCATGAGGTCCCGGGTTCGAATCCCGGGTCGGACATTTTTTTCTTTTTATTTTTTTTATTTTCTATTTTTTTACTATCATTTTCATTTTTTTTATTTTTTTTTTTTTAATATTTTTATTTTCTTTTTTTTATTTCATATTTCTCTGTCTGTCTCTCTCTATAAGAGAGATAGAGATAGAGATTACTAGAGATTGATAGAGAATGAGAGAGAGGGGGGGGAGAAAGAACTTCGTTCCATCCGGGTGTCCCATGACACCTCTCAACTTTTTTTAATAGAAATTTGGAAAAACCCAATTTTCTTTTTGTTGCCCGACCCGGGATTCGAACCCAGGACCTCATGAAGTCAAGTCCAACAGCTGAACCACTAGACCATTTTGTATTGAAATTTTGTTTTCATTTAATGTAGTGACATTTAAATGAAAACAAAATTGTGCTTTATCAGTTGGTAATATCTGAGTATTGAGCATGCCACTGCCTTCTGGGAGCTCTTTAGTTTTATGATCCCAGGTTAAAGTAGTTATAGAGAAAGAAAGGGTTTGAAAACTATTGGTAACCTGACACTTTTTAAGGACTTTCCTTTCCTAAGTATTACATGTAGAGTGTGGCTAAGTCTGTGCATTATAGCTCTCCCACAGAAACATTAAACTTACTTAAGGGATAAAAATTGAAATGAAAATAAAGAGGCTGAAGAATATGTCATTCTCTTCAGCCTCCAAACTATAACAACACACAAAAAAAATCTACAACATCACCTTGTCATAACATGAAAGAAGAACAAACAACTGCACATTCACATTTATAATGATAAATGATTAATTTTATACATTTATAATGATAAAACTTAATAATAATAATAATATCTTTATTGTACACAAAACATTATCACAAACATGAACATAAAGATAATACAGAACAGTGGGCGAGCTTATCTCCAGCTACAGAGATTTCTACTAGCTGACCCGTAAAAAGGAAAAACAGAAACAAACATAAACATAGACAAGTGTAGATACACGATTTGTTGACTATGAAATACTTAACCAAATAATAATAAAAATATATATAACCAAATATGTAAATATATACATAAACATATACATGATATACATGAACATAAACCTACATAGATAATGTACACATATATAAGTATACATAATTATATACATAACTAGAAATTCAAAGAAAAACAGACGACGATTAAAAAAAATCAAATTTGTGAGAGATAGTGCTCTTTTAGCAGTTTTTTAAAGACAAATAATGTTTCACTGGCCCGAATTTTATCAGGTAAAGCATTCCACAGCTTAACAGCACAAACAGTGAATGACTGAGAATAAAAAGCAGAGTTACTAACTGGGAAACGTAACAAGGTTTTAACATGAGGACGACAAGGAGATTCAGTAGAATGTAGAAACTGAAAGGAATCACGGAGATAACTCGGGAAATGCGGATTAAAAAGGATCTTGTATAGAAGACACAGTAGATGAAAATTACGACGTAAGCGTATAGGAAGCCATCCTAACTTAGCCCTGTAACTCGAAACATGATAAAATTTTTTGAGACCATAGATAAATCTAATGCAAAGACTTTGAAGTCTTTCTAATTTGTTAAGTTCTTCAGTAGCGTCAAGAAAACATGTGTCGGCATAATCTATAATAGGAAAAATAAGGGTATGTATAAGCGAAATTTTCGTTGTAAGGGGAAGGAAATTTTGGAGGAGCTTAAGAGAATGAAAAGCATGATGAACCTTTTTACATATATTGTTAACATGGAGATTCCAAGAGAAATCGGAGGTAAAATTTACACCCAAGTTCACTGCAGTATTAGAATAATTAATAGGCGAATTATTGTACAGAAGGACGGGGATATCTGAGTTGGTAATTATGCCACGCATGTAGCGACTACCAATAATTAAGGCCTGAGATTTAATTGGATTCGCGATTAATCCAAACGAGCTAGCCCAATTATAAATTCGTTCCAGATCCTCATTCATACTCTGAATTGCCTGAACAACATTCCCAACCGGAAAATGTCTGTAAAGTTGTAGATCATCTGCATATAAGTGAAAGTGAGAAGATATAACTGAAGTGACCGCATTAATGAAAGTATAAAATAGGAGTGGAGAAAGAACACCACCCTGAGGTACACCTGCACTTAAATTAATCCAATCTGAAGATGATTCACCCGAAAGAACACACTGTGACCTGCCACGTAAATAAGAATCAAACCAATCTAAAACAGAAGAGGAAATATTTAAAGATCTGAGAACTCTCAACAAAACGTCCCAATCCACAGAATTGAAGGCACTGCTAAAATCCAAGAAGACAATAACAGAAGTTTTTTATCCATAGCTTGACGTATATCATCGGAAACACGAATTAATGCTGTAACAGTGCTGTGCCCTGGACGAAACCCAGATTGGTTCGCATGTAATAGTTTGTTATATCTGAGAAATTTTGAAAACTGGGAGTGAACAACGTGCTCGAGTACTTTTGAAAGAAAAGGTAATATGGCAATAGGGCCAAAATGAGAAACTGAAGAAGGACTTGCAGTCTTGGGAAGAGGAATAATATTAGCCTTTTTCCAAACCGAAGGGAAAGTATTTGTTGATAAAGAATGATTGAAAATATCAGTAAGGACAGGGAGAAGTTCAACTAGAATGGGTGTAAACATCCGAGAGCACAATCCGTCATTTCCAATAGCTGGGGAACTGATTGCGAGTACATGTTTCTTGACTTCTTCCTCACTAACGTGTTCAAAAGAGAAAGAAGGGCATGAGGGGAGTGGAACAGAGGATAAATTCGACAAAGTCAATGATTTTCGGACGTCATCTAAAACAACAGGTGGTTTCGAAAAGTGTGCATTAAGGTCATTGAGATTTAAACAATTCACACCAGTTGCTTTAGATTTACCAATACCTAGAGATCTTAAAAAATACCAGACTTTACCAGAGTCGGAAGTGGACACTATGTTAAAGATATAGCGACGCTTAGCAGATCGGCAAAGCTTGTTACATTGATTCCGCAACGATTTGTAAAGAGATAAATTACAATCAGTAGGGAATTTCCTGTAATGCCGATTAGCCCTATCTCTCCGCTTCATTACATCCTTCAGCTCTTCGGTGATCCAGGGAGCAGGGTTGTTTTATTTTAATCCTTTTTATCGGCGCATGTTTGTCGTAAAGTCCAAGGAGTATAGAATCAAATTTTTCAACTTTGAAGTCCGCATTGTCCGATTCAAAAACAGGTAACCAATCCGCTAATAGCACGTCATTCCTTAAAGCTTCTAAATCAATATTCTTATATGAACGGCGAAACGTATACAAGCTCCGTCTCTTAGCTGATCGTACTTTGTAAGAAAGAAAGATAAGGTTGTGATAAGAGAAACAAGATGGCAGCTGACCATGACAACGAACACTCTCAGGCTTGGAAACTATTATCAGATCAAGGAGAGACGGAGTACAGTTTGGAGAACGATGTGTGGGGGAAAGAGGTAACGATAGGAAAGAACATCTAGTAATTTAATAGAACGAGAGTCGTTTTTAATTAAACAAGTATTAAAGTCACCCAGTAAAATTATGTGTTCATATAACAGTCGCATATTATTGAGTAAATTGTCTTAAGTAGCAAAATAATCAATAGACATGGAAGGGCTGTAAAACACACCCACTAACACCTTAATATGGGATCGTAAAAAAACTTCTACAAACATATATTCAGCAGAAGCACTATAAAGACTTGGAGAAAGAGAGACAATGTTATAGGAGTAATCTGCTCGAATATACATTGCTACACCTCCGCCACCCTTACCTGTCCTATCATTTCGTACCAATTGATAACCAGGCAAAGAAAACTGGTAAGAGGATAAAGTTGGTTTTAGAAATGATTCTGAAATAAGAATAGCATCAACAGGACAATCACTGAAAGTAGTAAGAAGGTCATTGTAGTGGCCAGGTATACTTTGTACATTAATATGTACAAAATTGAAATCTTTGGAAAAAGGTGTTAGGATAGAACAAATTTGATCATGTAACGAGAGACCACCAGAGTCATCACTACTAATACTTCTTAAATCGTCATCAGAAGGATAAGAGAAAAAATCGTCATCAATTATATTAATATCCATAAATATCAAAGTTTTAAATACACTACAAAATATATATATTTAGCGAGAATATATTTAAAATTAAAAAAAAAATATATAATAATTACTGGCACACACTTATAAACTTATCATTATAAATGTATAAATAATCACTTTAGATACATTCTTTGTAATTTTTCAGCTTATTGAAAGCATATAGGAATAAGGTATGGATATATCTTCATCTGATGATAGCTTCCTGTGGACATCTGGCTCATCAGACTCTGACAGTACGATAATGAACCCTATGTGAGTAATAATAATTTGCTAATTAAATAGAGTGTGATTTACACTTTAGTAACCTTAATACCTTAATTCTAAGAGAGACAATACAGTCCAGAGCAAGTAATTGGGTCGGTTAAATAAACCTGAATATCTCCAAAATAAAAACATTATTTGTAACAAAATGATCTGTAGCTCATTCAAAATTTAATGTTTACAAATGAAATATGCAACTTCTTGGTTTTTATCAAGTCCTGGCACAATAACTAAAAGTAAAAATGAGTGTTTTTGAAAGACACAATAATCCAAGCATATTTTTAGCTTCAATGTGATGGAAGGACAGTATAAACAATCAGTCTCGGAGTTTCAATCTCCATTAGTTAATTTATCAATATGGCACTTACACTGGAAAAGTGCACCGAAATCCTTACTTATGTGTATAATATATTATATCATAATATATAGCAATGGACTCAGCACTGATCCCTGTGGTAAACCCCCTCACACAACTCCGAATTTAGGATTTTCTTCAGGTATTTTTAAAATGACTTTTCTTAACTTGATAATATAATAAATACATCATACAATTTTATCTGGGATTTGAAGATTTTGTAATTTATTCAGAATTGACAACTAGACATTATCATATGCAGAGGCTATATTCAAGAATGCACCAACAATGGAACTATTTTTACTTAAAGCTTTTCTGATATCTTTGACTAATATTGATACACTGTCCATAGATCTTAGACATTTTCGAAACCCAAATTGGCTATTGGTAATAAATTTTGGTTTTCTACAAACCACTCTATCCTTAATTTGATTATGTGCACTATGTAGAGTGTAGTTCATCAAGCTATGGATGGAAACTACTCGGATCATCTGGACATTTTTCAGGTTTAAGTATGGGAATAATGTTCTCCATGTTTCTGTAATTATACAATTTTCAAAAATACAGTTGATTAAACTTAAGAAATAAATAATGATACATTTATAATAATAAATCGTTTATTCCATCATATATTAATAATTATACTATATAAATAAAGCTTTACTATAAATAATTCAAGTTAAATTAAAATAGTTAATATAAACATTTTTGATAAATGTATACTAATAAATCATTCAGTCCACCATAATATGTTAATATTTTTCTAAATAATTTGAGATAAACGATAAGAGCTAACATTAGACTCTTTTATAGCTATAACTAGCTGGTACCCGCGGCTTCGCCCGCTTATTTTTAGTTATTTAATATTTAGTTCTATGCAGAAGTCGCAGCCGTTTTGCTGTGGCAGACTGCTGAGAAAGTTGAGATCTTTTTCTCGGCATATTTTTATTTGTTAGTATGTAATATGATATTATTTATGCAAAAATATAAATAATGGGAAAACTAATTATTATACTATAAGATATCACCTATTCACCAATAAAAGAATTACCGTTAAACATTACAAAATTAAATAATATATCTACTTAGACTTCTTTATAACCTTTTATACAGTGCACACAGCGAAAGCTCTCATAAAATCCCCCGTTATTTGAAACATTCTTCATTGCTGCTCCGCTCCTATTGGTCTTAGCGTGAGCTTTATAGCCTATAGCCTACCTATTTAAATGGGCTGCCTAATACTGAAAGAATTTTTCAAATTGGACCAGTAGTTCCTGAGATTAGCGTACTCAAGCCAACAAACAAACTCTTCAGCTTTATAATATTTGTATAGCTAAAACCATAACCTGTTGGCCGAAGGGCTAGTTAGTGTGCACTCCTAACTCCACCAATCAACCTCAATACTCTAATTCAATTTCAGATAGAGGGCAGACATTTGTATGATGAACATTTAGATGTCTGCAATTTCTTGGTGTTTATTAAATTTATTATGTTATATATTTAGATATTTCTATGTATTAGAATTGTTGTTGTTGAGCATATTGTTTTTTACCTTGGGGTAAGATTCAATTTGTGTAACTTGCCCAGGAATATTTATTTATTTATTATTAGTATGAGTTTTTTACTAGCTGTTGCCACTTATTACTTCTCGTGAACTTAAAATATAATTAATTTTTTTCTGCTTTTTTTAGAACAATAAATTTCAAACAAGAGAAGGTTGAAGATAAATGTGAATTCAATAACGGAAATTCTAAAAAAACAAAGAAAAAGAAACATGATATCAGTTTAAATAGTGAAGATAAGTGTGAGTCTGATGATGGCAAAAGAAAAAAAACAAAAAAAATAAAATATGATGCCAGTTTAAATAGTGAAGATAAGTGTGATTCCGATAATAGAAATAGTAATAAAAAAAAGAAAAGGAAACATGATACCAGTCTAAATAGTAGTGATAATCTTGAAAGAAATCATATAGAATCAATTACTGAAATGGAAGTAACTCATACTCCAACACATGTTAATCGAATGGCGAAGAAAGACGAATCGGAACATTCTGAAAATAAAATATTAGAAAACCCACAGGACGAAAAAACAAAAAAGAAGAAAAAACATCAAGACAAACATAAAAGAGTTGATGTTGATTCAGCAGATAGTGTTTTATTAGAAGAAACATATCTTAGCAATACAACATTGGCAGATGAAAGTCACAATATAGTAGAAAAAAGGAAAAAAAAGAAAAAAAGAAGGACTTCTAGGACCGATAGTGAAAATGAGTGTATTCAAAGTGATGATTCAGCAAAAGAGAAACTGTTAAAACAAAGTCTAATTAATGGTTTAAATGAAGTGAAAGGCAATAAGAGAAATGTTCAACTATCCAACGAAGATGAAACGGATAACAATTGTAGTGTTATTAATAACGACTACAATAAAAGTCATAACAATGTTTCTATAAATGGTAATGATAGTGATTCTGAGCAAGAAAAGGTTATAGAACATAAAAACCCAATAAAACGTGTAACAAAAAATTCCGATAGACTTGTATTTGAAGATGATACTAATGATTTAAAAGAAACTTTTGACAATACTAATGATTTAGCATTATCTAACGAAATTAAAATTTATCTTGACAACAATAAGCACCTCATTCCTAAAATTGTTAATAGCATTGTTGAATCTGAGGATGAAGATGAATGGATTTTATTTTGCCCTCCACAAATTAATATAAATGACTTCAAAGATATTGATTTAGTAATGGAAGATAAAAAAAAAGTTAAAATTGGTGGCCAAAATTATGATAGAACAGTAGAGATTGTAAATAACTTGGCACAAGTGAGATATAAAAATAATCATTCTGTATTGAGTCACATAACTGCTATACAAATTCATAGTATTTGTAAACGAATTCCTAAACCACATGTACCAGAAGATGAAATAATGCTCAATAATCAGACTAATTTTATCCCATTACCAGAAACAAAATGTCGTCATCCTTTATTTGGACCAAATTACAAGAAAGCTATTAAAGTGCCTAAAATTGTTGATGAACGCTTACATCTCACTGATAGCAAAGAATTGGTACCGAAATTGAAAAAAAAGAAACACAAAAAAGAAAGAACCAAAGTCGAAGCAGATTCAGAATTAGAAACTAGTTTAAATAGTTCTGAAGTAGTGATTAAAAAGAAGAAAAAACGAAAACACAGCAAAGATGAATGCACAGAAAGGGGATCCAAAAAAATTAAGCTAGAATCTAATTCAGGCGGGTTTTGGGAGAATGAAAAAACTATAGAGCAGAATTTGTTCAATTTTTAAATTGTTTGTGTATACATACTAATACGAATGGCATTTGGGAGATGCTGTATTTACTATTTTATCAGAACAGACTTTATAATAGAGGTTATCTATGGAAGATAGTGAATTATTATATCTTATATCAATTTGTTTTTTAATTTTACTAACTTATTGTTTACAGGAAATCTTTCATATTCAGAATCAGTAGATCAATTTTAAGTATGTTATAAAACTAAACCCTTTTAACCTTTTAACAATAAGGGATAATATTCTGTGTGGAATGTTTATCCATTTTTAGTTGGAGGCCTACAAATTCATATTTAAACTCTATGCTAGAAATCCAAAATAGACGTTTTATTTTTTAATAAATAATTTGCCAAAATTTCTTTAATGCACCAAATAGTTATGTTCTACATACATAAATGTCTCCACGCCAAGTTCCTTGCGGGTAGGCAGATAGTATCAGGTGCCAGACCTCATGATCCTGACAAACCTGTCGGACTTCCTTCACATCCCTTTTCATACAAACACTCCGGTTTCGGAGACTCTTGACGCCACCCTCGGATAATATCCGAGTGATCTGATTCGTGGAATGTCAACCTTGGTCTCCCTGGGTACCTACATCCATCTACATTCGCATTGTATATCTGCTTTGTCAATCTTTCATCTGTCATTCCTTCCACATGACCGAACCAGGGGAGCATGCCCTTTCACATTTTAACACTAAGACTTTCTTTAAATCCCTTTCTCTCGGATCTCACTCTTACGAATGCGGTCAGCGAGCGTTGCACCACAGATTTTGCGCACACCTACTTTTAACAAATTAAAGTGATTTGAACGAGTTATTTTCAAAAATATCCATTAGAATTTCCGGTTGGTTCGAAGAAGAAATCGGACTACGAAGTCTTACAGTTCTTTAGATAACATGGTCCGACCTACACTCACTGCACATTTAACCGCCCAACCTATTTTATTACCTCAACACTTTTTAATTGCAGTTCTACAATTTAAAAGTTCAACTGAGTACTGAGAGAAAAAATACGTAAAGTTCAATTTTCTTATACATACATATGTTCACGCCAAGTCCCTTACAGGGTAGGCAGAGAGTATAGAGTGCCAGACCTCACGATCCTGACAACTTTCTTATATTTTTCTATAAATTACAAATTTCGACTATAGTTAATCTGTAGGATATGTTTGAACTTTACATATTTTTTCCTGAAAGTTAAACTAAAAAAAGGTCATTTTCACGGTCGGTCGAAACAATGGGCACTTTTATTAAATTTATTTGTTGTTAATTATAGTTGTTGATTTATTCAAGTCAACATCTAAAGTTATTATTATAATTTTACTTAACTTTTCCCTACTTTTCCATGCCAAGCATTCTAGAAAATAATCAACAGGTATTTCATGATCCAAGAGCAATGCATTGGTAGTTAATATGAAATTGTCACGAGAAATAGTTTCCTTGGGTCGTTTTTGTTGCATATCACATTGCATGCCACACTTGATTTTTATCAAGTTCAATTTCGAGTCCTTTTCAAGCACTGTCAATAGTTTAAATAAATTTTTAAGTTTAAATAAGGTTTTTTCACCGACTATTTGGTTAATTTTTGAGTGCCACCCTTCAAGGCTATTTGTCGTACGAATTTTATACTGAAAAAAGACCATTTAGTCCTGAAATTCTCATTCTTTAACCACTGTCGTTCTACGTACCTACTTCTTAAATTTTGCCATACTTGGAACATCAACCGGAATCTCGTCTGATATGTATGCCCAACCTTAGCATGTCTTTGATTAAATTAGATGGCAAAAAAGGTAACATCATTGTCAAAGCTACAATTCTTTTATTGCTTAGTGGTTTGGTGACTTCATACTTCGTAGCTTTTTTCCATACTGCCTTTGCAAAGTGATAGAAGTAACCTTTGATGACAGTTTATGGAAACACTTCTTATATTGCCTTTTTTGAAGCTGCTTCATAATTAGTCATGTCAGTCATTTAACATTATCATGTAACTTTCTGTGGTTTTGTTGTTGAAAACAGAAATGACTGGGATTATATCAGGGGTCTAATATCAAAGGTGGCAAAGTTCAGTAAAAGTAATTTTACGATATTTACAAAAAACTAATAACATTTATAGGATCCTACATATTTACTATTTCTAAATATTTTAGAGAGGACAATTTTGGCATAATTCATTTAAAACTGTACTTTGAAGCAAAACCAAGTTGAATAATGAGAAATATTAAATAATGTGATGGACTTTGCCACATTTGTTAGTAAAGGATGGACTTTTCTGTCTTTGTTGTGCAAGGATAAGGACTTTGCCGTATTTGTTAGACTAATATTTAAATATTTAACTGTCAGGGGTGTCACAAAAAATTAAATTAAATAAATTTAAATGTTTTATTTCACATTGATCAATCAAAAAATATAGTAAGTATGAGTCCACCTCAAACCATCAAAGCTAAATTCTCTGTGCGTGTCTCACAATAATTATTTTCTTCATTTTCGGTATTATCCATTTTTCCAGAAAGTTGATTAATAATATTTTTGTAATAGTTTAATGCGCTGATGTCTTGCCAATTGGTCCCGTAGTGTTTTTTAAGTAAAGTACTTACGTCATGGATTTTCTGGGGTTTCACTCTGACACCTTGTGTAATTTCACGAGGAGTAATCGACATAGCATTTTTTCCTCGTCGAACCACGCTCCGCAAAGCCCCCAAACCACTTTTGTAGAATACTTCGCCTTGTACCAATGTGTTGTTAGCATCTTTGCGGCACCGTTTGATTATTATGCGTTTGGATTCCATGAATTTAAAGTGCCACTGTCCCGGAGGTTTCAGTATTGTCTCCACAGCACCTTTCCAATCGAAAATTTTGCAATCATTTATACCCATGAGAACTAATGTAGCATGGTTTGAGATGATGTCATGATACTGTTGTGGTTGAACTATTACTTCTTTCCTTTTGATTTCGCGTTCTATATGCCCAAAAACTCGATCTGACCGGAGATACGAATGCCCCGTGATGGGGAAATATATCTCAATTTTTTTTTATATTAGGATGAAGAAGCAACCACTTACAACACATTCCTATAAGGA
>NJDC01025095.1:0-16632 GCA_002245475.1 Calephelis virginiensis | reverse complement strand
ATCACTATCTCTGTGAAGAGATCTTGTGTGAGCCTAGCATTATCGCAAGGGAAAATTAAATTAAATAGAAGTCCGTAGTCATGAAAGAAAGGAGTTTACTTTGTATGCAATGCGAACAAAATAGATTGCGCGTCTTCTGGAAATTGGCAGGTAATTGTTTAAACGTTTAGTTTTTGTGTTATTTTTTATACAAATACTAGTTTGGATCAAGAGGATATCAAAATTTTAAGGTAATTATCATTTTATTATTATTATAACTACCGTAGATGGATAACTAATAGTTAAAGAAGGCCAGACCTTTGTTAATCTAGAAAGGAAAGCTTTTTGTATTACTACAAATCAAAAATTTCAACATAGCGGAGCTCTCTTAAATTAATAGGTTTTTAATTATTAAACTAGAATTTGCTCTGACTCTCCCTATGTTTAAAGTATAAGAATAGATATCGATTAGTAAAGTTTTCCGAAGTGGAAGGAAATGGTTCGACATGATAGATAACTATTGCATTTTTAATAACTTAATGTTTGTACAAAGATCTCAGGAGACTTACCTCGTTAATACGTATTTATTATTGATGAGTCTAAAACAGAGATACATAGAAACATAAGTTTTTGTTTACATTTTATTTTGTAACAACAAAATAAATAATTAAATACCTACAGTCTACACGCCTGCATCTTCTAAGAGGAGGCCAGATAAACAATCTGGCCACCCACAACTAGCAGTAGGTACTTAACTTGATTTCTCAATATAATAGTTGGTGAATAGTCACTAGCCGAGCACTAATGTAATCTAGGCCAACGTTATTTTTATTTGAAAATTGAAACAAACATATTCTGAATTTTACATTAATATTTGAGTATATTGTCGCTTTAAATCGCTTTTTAATCAATTTTAATACTCCTCTCGAATTTTTGCCCTTTGTTCGCGTCTCTTTCAATAATTGTTTCAAAGTTGCAGCATAAAAATATCTAGATTCAGCTCGGGTAGAGTTAGAAAAGGGCTGTTTATATGGGTTTTGGATAATAAAGACATCAGAATAAATAAAACTACAATCGTAAGTATCCATATCATTCCAATGTAAATGTTTAATTTCATCAAGTTTGTATGTGTCGCCCTCGACGTCGAACAATGGACCCAAAACAGCTAAATCATAAATTTGTGACTTTAAATTGGACCTTAGTTAATTTAGTCGTTCGAATTTATGAAACTATTTATAATCAACGAGACGACGAATTGATTACAGATAAAAATTGAGTTGTAATCTATATTACAGCAAATTATCAGTTCTGTAAATCGTAATTAATGATATTAAAATATTCTTCTATTCATACTATACCGTATATTGCATTTATATACTAAACTAGCTGAGCTGACAAACGTTACACAGTCCTGACTACGAACATGTTTTTTATGTGGAATGTCCGTTCTTCGATATTACTGTTGACAGTAAATATCACAACAAAGAAATAAATAAGAAAATTGGTCCCTCAGTTATGGCGTGATGCGTTGAAGGTTATTTAATTTAGTTATGTTAATAATTTAATAAATAATTAGTAACCGTTTTCGGTTGTTAGTGCATAGTTGCTTGTTTTAGCTATATTATTGGTAATTTTTTGTTTTATTGAACAACCTTATTGTATGTGATGGTTTTCCCACCGGGAGTACCGCCTGCTTTTTCTCTTTTAATTTTTTTATTTAGAAAAATGAATCCTATTTCCTGGCTTAATGGTTGGCCAAACTTTAGTAATTCCTTTTAAAAAGCTATTGTCAGGAGAAGATCATACGAAAACCTCAATAAACGGAGTTAAGACAAAACAACGTCTGTCCGCTCAGGTAGTTATAATATAAATAAAAATAATAATAAAAAAATATAAATAAAAATAACGAAGAGTCTCGACCAACATCTTAAGAGACTCGCACTGCAACCCTGGGTTAAGGGCCGAATTCAGAAGGCAGCTATTTTGGGGACGGCACGCATTGTGCGGAGATTCCTCACTCTGTCGCCTTGACCATTGACGGTTTAGTTTTAAGACCACCTTTTTTGGTAACCTGTTTTTTATGTTTATATTTTTAATATTATTTTTTTATGTTAAATCTATAAACGTAGGAAATAAGAGATACTGTAAATAAATGAAAATAATAATAATAAATAAATTAATATCCCTGGACAAGTTACACAAATTGAACCTTACCCTAAAGTAAGCTAATTATATGCTTGAGTTATGGGTGTTAGTCAACAATACCAATATAGAAATACTTAAATAGATACCAGAATTACTTAATACTCAGACCTGGAATTGCAGACATCTAAATTTTCATCACACAAATGCCTGACCCTGTCATGAATGGAACCTGAGCCTAGCGGTTGGTCGGTGTAGTTAGGCGTGTTCGCTAGCCAGTCAACTAACAATAAAAATAAAAAGTAAAAATATTTCTAATCTTATTTATCAGATGATGAAACGTGTTAGTCACATTAAGGCATAATATAGAGATATGTTTTCAAATAATTTGCTTTAGGGGCTAAAATGGCATTATTGCCCTTTTGTGTCAAATCGCTTGGATATCCTCCAAATACGCCATCGGAATAAACCTTGAGATCTTTTTACTGTTATTATAGGGTACCCTTATTATCAGTCCCTGATTCTCTATGAGAACATTAGCAGCATTTAGGATAGTACCATTTTTATGATATGATATTAAAAGAGCGATATTTACTCAATTGGTATGAAAAAAAATATCATGTTTTTATAGGTATAACTAACAATGTCAATTCACCTGATGAAAAGAGATTTTAGAGTCAAAGGGGATGTACTAAGCTAAGAGGAAACTTTAGTTTTAAAGATGTTTAAAATCTATTTACCCGAGACACAATTTGAAGAAGTCTGTTCATTCTTAGTAGTGCGAATAATGAAAAAAAAAACGAATAGTTAGCATAGAATTGTGATCTATCGCGCTTACGTGCAAGATGATCGAAATGCATCCATGGCTATGCAGCATACAACTTTTTGGAGGCTCGTTAGGGTTGTTTGGCATGTTACTTGGGCTTGTTATTGCTTTAGACCTTACAACCATAACATATTGAAGGTCTAATTATATCACAGATTTAGGCCTGACGATTTTTTTTATTGTAATTTCTCTTATTTCATAACACAGATATTCAGATGTGGTTCAACACATGTTAGGGTGGTTTTAACGTTGGAAATGATAATGAATATACCTTTATTATATTTACCTAGACTACTTTTTTTATAGAAGAGGAGGCAAACGAGCAAGTGGGTCACCTGACGGATATGATAACCTCCGCCCACGGACATCCGCAACACCAGGAGTATCACACATGCGGTGCCGACCTTTAAGGAATGAGTACGCTCTTTTCTTGAAAGTTCCTAAGTCATAATTGTTTCAGAATACCGCACTCGGTAACTGATTCCACAAAGGTGTTATAAAAAATGTCTTCGGAATCGCACAGTTGTAAACCGCCACGTATCAAGATGATGGGCATGATACCTTAAGCTCTGACGCGATGTCCGAAAGTGGAAATCAGCGGCTAGAATTAAACCAAACAATTCCTCAGAGCATTCCCTATGATAGATGCGGTAGAGAACACTGAGTGACCCAACATCTCTAAGCAACGCTAAGGAATGAAGCCGATTGGTAATTGCCCGGTCATTGACAATTCGAATTGCTTTACATTGAATGCGGTCAAACGGAAGGAGCTGGTACTGTGGAGCCCCTGGAGCTTTTTAGAGGCTATTTTAGCCTTCTTCTCTAGATGACCACGAAATTCAACATTACTCGAAATGTCAACGCCGAGTATACCAATGCAGGCTGTGGCAGAAAGGGAAACGCTCTCAAATCGAGGAGATACGACAAAGAGAGTCTTTTTAGCAGAAAACGCGCAAACTTGTTTCTTGTTAGGGTTAAATTAAACCAGATTCTGCTGGCCCCAAAACGAAATTTCAGAAGATTGTCAATTTTAGACACGAGTTGGTTCCGGTTCTCGATGACATGTTCCCGCGATATATTATGTCAGCCAAAGTATAAGGCTTCCTCAGTTGTGTCGTCTGCATAGCAATGAGCGTCACTAATTTTCAACATGTCATTGATATGCAGAAGAAACAAAGTAGGAGAAATCACACAGCCTTGGGGAACACCAGCATTGACAGATTTGGACTCCGAGCACACACCGTTGAGAACGACCTTGATGCTACGCCCCGTCAAAAAACTAGTGATCCATGTACATTATTTCTCAGGAAGACCGTTAGGAGGAAGCTTTGATAGAAGCGCCTTGTGCCACACCCGATCGAAGGCTTTCGCTATGTTCAAACTGACAGCCAATGCTTCTCCCTTGCTTTCGACTGCTTGCGCCCATCGGTGTGTTAAGTAAACTAAAAGATCACCAGCTGAACGACCACGACGGAAACCGTACTGACGATCGTTTAACAGCTGGTGCTCGTCTAGTTAACTTAAGAGCTGGTAGTTTGTTATGGATCCCATAACTTTGAAAAACAAGGAAGTTATAGATATAGGTCGATAATTAGACGGATTCGAGCGGTTACTTTTTTTAGGGATCGGATGTACTAAAGCGGTCTTCCATGAATTTGGTACAATGCCTGATGAATAGGAGAGCCGGAAGAGTCGCGTTAAAACCGGTGCTAGCTCAGGAGCACACACTTTTAGAACAATCGGAGGGATACCATCGGGCTCACTCGACTTGTTGACGTCCAATGAAATAAGTGTTCTACTTACTGAACTCTGCAGAAACTTTATTTCTACTTCAATTAATAATTAAATAAAGGGATCAAAAACTTCAAACGAAAACAAAACCACGACAAGTAGTCAGTATTGACTTAGAGTTTGAACATAAAACGTAAAGATAAAAAAAAATAATAGCAATCATTATTTTCTCATTAGGCATCTATTTCAGAACAGAATAGCAGAAATATTAAACGACGTCACTCAAAAGAACTCGTTATATTTATTTCATGCAGAAACGTTCTTGGTACTATAAAGAGTTTCTTACTTTGAGATTTTAACCCTTGCACTATACATTTGAGTTTTTTTGTTCCAGAAATAACAAAGTTAACAAATGTTATCAATAATTCTATTTCCGACTTTTGAACTATGCTTTGGAGTTTTGGCGCCATCGAGAGAAAAGATGGTCGAAGTTTTTTCATAATTATTGAATATCGTGTTGATATTGAATGAAATTAATCAATTTTGGTGGCATTTTGTACAATTTTGTTCAGTCAAAGTGCACAAATGAAATAATCATGAAGTAATTTGCATATCGTGTATTTCCTCCTTGCCGTCAAATCTCATACATGAACTTAAGTAAATAGGCCACCGCTTTACCTAAGAGCCTGAGATGACTTACTGATGACTTTTGACTGATAACTAATTATAATTGATATAAAATTTGATGCAAATTTCTATTTCACTAATGGCAAAATACTGACGTGAAGGCTAAAACCTAAAGAAAGAAATAATTCTATTTCCATATTTGATTTGACTTGGATGACCTCGAAAAGTTAACTGTCTCTGCATAAGCTTATACCTATGCTAGCATGCTATTCAAATACGAACATGACACTGAGGTTAAGGTGGCAAGAATATGATATGAAGTGGAAATAGACATTTACATTCTGTTATATTTTGTGCATATTAAACAGTAGATATAACTTTGAAAATCCATGGTCAATTGTTAAAATTAGCACAGTAAAACTCCAAAAACCGACTACAGCTATTTCATTAGGTACTACTTGATTTGATAATTCGTTTTTTGAAAAATAGGTAATGATGCGAGATGGTTGCAAATAAATTTTATCAGCATAATCGTCGTAATTTTGAGTTACTTAATAATGCATTTTTTTTTTGTTTACTTTGATGATTTCATCATTGATGATTATGTCATCACCATGATGGCACATCATTACGTCGCTTACAGCTTTCTGCCCCTATATAAGATTAGATCTTTAAAACTACCCAACGGATATTAACGTGGTTTTTTTATACTTAGCGTGATTCAAGAGGAATGTTTGGATATAAATATATATATAACATAGTTTGTCCACATGTGCGAAGTTCAAACGGGCTTCTAGTTTCATTGAGTTGACGACCCAAGTTCTCCTATTTCTTCTGTGTAGATACTACAAGAGTATAAAATGATTCTTCGTCAATAATAAGGGGCTTACAAGAAAATATTTAGCACGATATAGCTGCTATCAGCCCAGGTCCCTGCTAACAAATTTTTAGTGCGTGGATGACGAGGTCGCACGTCATTGGTTTACTTTTCAAAAAACATTGTACTTTTCCACAATATACCTTAAGTATATAAAACTTGAAATTTGGTAGCTTTACGACTAAAGGTAAATAAATCTGTTAGATTTAACGCTCAGTAGTTTGATGTAATTAACTAGCCGTTATTAGGTGACAAACAAATACTGAAACTAAATAAAGCATGTCGTGGAAAAGTACAAGTGCTGTTCAAAAACGTGTGTAAATCCTGTTAATATTATAAATGCGAAAGTTTGTATGTTTGTTTTTACTCCTTCATAAAAAAAATACTTAATCGATTTTCATGAAATTTGGACACACATAAAGGTTGACTTGGATTAACACATAGGATAGTTTTTATCCCGAAAAAATGTCCCTGTGGGACCATTAACCACGTGAACAACGCCGCGGGCAACAGCTAGTTCAATATATTACTCACGTGCTAGTTCGCACCAATACCTAATGAAACGTGTTTCTTAAACAAAGTTACGTGAAAATTAGAACGGTCCACGGTTTTCAGGTCCCAAGAATCACAAAAAAGGCCGAGCCGAGACTAGGTTACATGGAACGTGACATGCGATAATAGACAAACATGAATTATCCGTACTCTATTATAACACACTAGCTGTCACATGCGGCTTCGCCCACGTTTTTGCAGGAACCCGTTGTGCGATCGGGATTAAAAGTAGCCTATATGTTAATCCAGATCACAATCTATCTGTGTTCCAAATATGAGACAAAGTCGTTCAGCCATTCGAGTAACAAACATACACACTTTCGCATTTATAATATTAGTAGGAAGTAGGATTTTACAAAACATCTTTATGTACTTAAATAGTTTTTTAAATTTGATTTAGAAAGTATCTTCACGCCCATATCACCGAAGAGGTAGGCAGAGGTACAACCAAGGCACCCACGACTAGCCGAAGACACTAAGTCCCACAATATGATAGGTGGCAAGCCTATCGCCAACCGGGCACATTTCCAATCCCGACCAACAATTTTTTTATTAGAAAATTAGAAAAATCCATTTTTCTTTTTGTTGGCCGACCCGGGGTTCGAACCCGGGACCTCATGTAGTCAAGTCCAACACCCAGACCGCTAGACCACAAAGGCGAAATAAATACAAAATTTTGTGTGTTTTCAATATTTATAATATCAACTTTGTGAAAGTCGGTGTTTTTTAAACCAAATTTCGCTCGAAAATTGCTAGACCGAATTTCATGCTTTTTTATTGTTGGACTTGTCTCGGCCCTGAAAAGCAGAATCACTATCATAATATTAGCAATTAAATTAAATAAACTCATATTACGTGCAGGGCAACACAAAGTTCGTCAGGATAGCTAACGTGCAGTAAAAGTGCAAAAATCTTTACAAACAAAAAATATATATTTTCCTCAATTTCTTAGGGTGTCTATTATCAGATCCAATCTTGCAATGACATCCCCTTTGCTGTACAATCGTTCAAATATAAAAAAAAAAAAATCGGTTCAGAAATGACATAGAAATCGATGGGTCGAATCGAAAATTGAAACCGGTGATCCCAGAGTGTACGTAGTGTTAAATTAATAGTGTGGTGGAAATATGTATTTAATATAATATAACTATATTTGCATATACATAATAAAATAATTTGAAATCTAGATTGTTTTATTAAATTCATTACGTACATATTGTATTCATTTTTGTGTTTTATTCTATAGCAACTATTTGCTTTTTTTTGTAAATTTTTACGTTCTGGTTTATTTTTTTGATACAAGTAGGTACATCCCTGTTGTACTTGTTTTTTCGGTATTCTCTGTGATTAAACGGGTGTAGAATGGATTCAAATTAGGCGTTTAGTTAAACCTTCGCACAAAGCAAATCGAAATAAATAATACAAATACTAATGTCTCTTTAATTATTGATACTCCTGTAGAATATACAACTACTTACAATAAAATTAAAAAGTAAAAAGAGTATCTTCACACCCAAATTTCTGAAGAGGAAGGCAGAGACACAACCAGAGCAATCACGATTAGCCAAAAACACTAAATCCCATAATATTATAGGCGGCAAGCCTATCGCCAACCGGGCACACATCCAATCTCAAGCAACTTTTTTTATTAAAAAATTGAAAAAACCAGATTTTTTTGATGCCCGAACCAGAAATCGAACCTGGGAAAACGTCAAAGTCAAGCCCAACATTTGGACCGCTAGACTATTATACCAGTATCTTACGTGTTTTATGAGGCTGGAAGCAATACAAGTACACTTATTTTTTTTCTAGTGCTTTACAACAACCTTTTTTTGGCATAGGTTTCTTCCGAACTGAGTGTAACTTATAACTAAATCAGGCTTGGCAATTGAAGTAAAAGTTCATAGCTTACCAAAATAAGAATAAAAACTTCTCTCACTAACGCTAATTATGCGGCTTTATTAACAGTTTGGTTGTCATTAAAAAGTCGGTATTGATTGCGTATTTGATTACTTTATTTTAGTAAGTAATAAATTATGTTATGGTTGCCAAACATAAGAGTTTATCTATATAAGAGAAAATTGAATTCCCTTTATTCGATTTCGAGTTGTTTATAAATAATATTGAAATAAAAAAAAATCAATTGTTTTTTAATCCAGAGGGATTTCCTTCTAATAAGCAATATTCGTTCGTTGCCTATAAACTGCAAATATAGTAAAAGATTCAGTCATTCATACAAAAGCTCACTCTATGGAAATTAAGACTGTGGGGTAAATTATTTAAATACTTTATTTCAAATAAAAGCAGACAGATGAGCAATGGTGGATTATCCTTAAGGCAAACTAGGCACGAACATGAATTGAAAAAGTACAACTAATTAACAGCCCTACTAAACTACCAAATCAATTTCGACGAAATTGCTTAAACAGGAGATCTAAAGATTTCTCTAAATATCCAAAGTCACAAACTAATACCTAGTAGGTATTGACCCCCGCTACAGGGACGCCGTTAAGTTTTTTGCCTAGGGCGCTCTCGACAATTAATTCGCCTCTGCTGAGATGAGCATCATGGCGACAGAAACAGATAAGATGGTGCTGCCAATTTAAGTAAATCGAGACACGACTTAGAAGGTCGTTAAAATATTTCATAACTAAAATAATTGGCACTATTTATCGTTGGAATTTGATAGAAGTTCATTGTTAATATTTCCAAAAAAGTATACTCTTCCTCACAAATTACTACCGGTTTGCTTTTTATTGAGTCATCAGGACTACTATAATTTTAATATTTATTAAATTAATAAGGTTTAAAATCAAACAAACTTTTTTTCTTCTTATTTATCTTATAAATCCTTTTGCTTTCTAATCTATGCAAAACCGGTAGCCTAATCTATATCTATACTAATATTATAAAGAGGAAAGATTTGATTTTTTGTTTGTTTGTTTGAAATGAATAGGCTCCGAAACAACTGGACCGATTTTAAAATTTTTTTCACCTTTAGAATGCTACATTATCCCTGAGTGACAAAGGCTTTGTTTAGTCAAATTCAGTGCAGTAAAAGCCATGTTACGCTGACGCAGCTGCGTGAAACTGCTAGTATGTTATAAAATTTATACGGAAAAGTATAAGTATGTTTTGAAAACATTAGAACACGTAAACTCACTATCATTTCGTTTAGTGGATACTTCTGTTGAACTAAATTTAAGTCAGAATGTCTAGAGACTGCACTAGCACATCGGGGATATTTATTTGGTATCGTGTGTGATTGAATGCAATTCTAAAAGTGTTATTTTAGTGAAAGATACGTACACTAGTTGCAGAAAGGGGGATTATCTCGGGTATTGCGCTGGAGCTCCCAGCTTACAGCTAGAATGTTCTTGCGGAACCTGTACGTTGAGGTGGATCACTCGTCTTACAAAATGCTTCAATAGAAAACGTTCCACATACGTGCGGCATGAAAGAACTGAGGAACTTATTAGGTGTCTCTAGGCGGCGTGAATTTCTTACCATCAGGAAATCAGTCTGCTTGTTTGCCTTCCAATATCATAAAAAAAATCAAATACTTAACAACATATTTCTGAAATTATAAATTTTCAGATTCATGGAAATATTGCTTGATGACTCTTCAGTAATTTCCAAATTAAATCCCAGTGACTTCATTTAAGTGTTTAAATAATCATTAAATAAAAAAAAAAGTTATTCCCCACTAAACCTACCCGTGATGTAGGTAAAAACCATTATGATTACTTTAGCATTCAGATAAAAAATACGCATCGAAATGAATAAGCCGATTAGATAGAATGCCTTAGATGCCAGACACATACACGTACGCTTACATACGTTATACTTATGACAGCCCTCTTTTTCTATCAGGGGTAAAACATGGTATGATTCTATTAATATTTTAAAATTTTTAAGTTTATAATTATAAAAATTATGAAACTTGGGATAAGACTTTACAGGTGTCGTCACAGCTTTAACCTAGAACGCGTTTTTTATAAGTCTGTGACGCCCCATCGTCCCCTGGTGGAGTAATCTAGTATTGAAGCTATCACCTGCCACTAATGTACTTTGTCAAAGTAGTTGGTAATATGTAACGTAATAACGAAAATTATTAGTTTGCTCCGTGTTGATCCTTACCTATTCCTGCCACCATAAACAACATGTTATGTTCCGGTTCAGAGGGTAAATAAAGCTGGTAGACTTACACGACAATTAGTTTAACATCTCGGCCACGCAGACGGTGGCGTACCTACAACTTCTATGGTGTATATTTTGCCCTCAAGAGAGCCGTATTCCTACTTGTTATATTATCAGATAAAAAAATATTACTCTTAAGATAGTAAACTCTTGGACGGTTTCAAATATAATCTTCTCAACCTTTGCGTAAATAGCGTAAGAAAAATTTTCTCTGAGCCATATTTTTATTACTATTTCATTCATTATCACATTCGTGACTTTCTTTTGATAGTCAAAAAAAGTAGGTTTCTTTTGAGCTTCGTCTGTTTTGTCTTTGATATTTGGATTTAGTTGCGTTCAGTATTTTTCAAGTGCCAAATTATCTATCAGAAGAGTTTCTAGAAGGGATACGCAAAATTCTTCTTGCTTTATGAATCCAGTTGGCTCATATTGGACTGTCTTGTGCCATTTATAACTTTGCGACTACCGGTTTTGCTAAGGCATCTACAGGCATCAGTCTACACTTTCTATTTTGCTAAACAATGACTTTATAATTTAATATCTATTAATTAATTTAATATAATAATATTCATAATTTAAGGTCATAACTATGGCCAACATCTACTGACTATTCACAATATTTTAAAAATAATGTAGTAATAAACAAGATGTTTTCCTCTACTATGGCAATTTTATTTCCCTTGAAATTTACGAAATGCAAAAAAAATAAAAAAATAAAGAGAAAGTAATTTTGGTTTATTTTCAAGTCAGTTAATATTAAAAACTGTGTGCAAGATGTTTTTTTTTCTTTAGGTTTTAGCATTTTGTTATTTGGTTAGCATTTTCCCATTAGTCAAGTAGAAATTTGTATCAAATTTATCAAAATCGGGATTCAATTGTAATTAGCCATAAGTCGTCAATAAGTCATATCAGGGTCTTGAGTAAAGCGGTGGCTTCATTACTCAAGCTCATGTATGAGATTTGGCGGCAACGAGGAAATATACGACACGCTAATTTATTCATGATTATTTCAATGTTGTGCACTTTCACTGAATAAAATTGTACAAAATGCCACCAAAATTGACTAATTTCACTCAATATAAATTAAATAATTATGAGAAAACTTCGACCATTCTTTCTCTCGATGGCGCCAAAGATGTTAAGGATAAAATTAGTTAGTAAAACGACTATGAAGTAGAAAATAAGAAATACCAGTATCTCCTAAATATGTAGCATATGTCACGAAATATTTTATGAAAAATAACTACATGCTAAGGACATTGTTGTGCATTTTATGTCAGATTCAGACATTCTTTTGGTCTTTATTTTGCATACAAAACAGGGTTGGATTTTGTAGTGCTATTATCATATTTGTCCTATATTTTCCTGTTGCGTAATACTTAAAATTTACAAAATACTATATTTGTTTTTTAATAGTACTTTAACATTTGTCTAATATTATTGTTTTTAGTACTTGTTTATTATTAAATGAACGAAATAGTTTTCTTATAATTTATCTACACATCTATATAAAGACTAACAGAAGCTGTGGATATTAGGTATAACATTGAAATTTTGTGACTACTGGCGCTGTGCCTAAAGAAGTAAACCTATGTTAGAAGTAGTCGCACTTAACAATTTTCTAGGAGTTAGTGTGAAATCAGTGTATTTATTTGATAACATTTTAATGATATACATTTTCATGTCTTTATTTTACCAGAAAATATTTCTCTAGATGCCTGATTCCATCCCTGATATGAGGGAAAAGCCAACGAGAGCGGTATAAATCCTAAGTAACTTTATTTTGAAAAGATTCCGTCTTGCGTTGCTAGTTTTAGAACTCAAATGTTCGAGTATTATGTAAATTGATTCGTGAATCGTCGGTTTTATAATATATGTTGATGTTTGAATATTCTTTTAAAGACATACCTCTTAAAATTCAGTACTTAAATATATTTTACTTATACAATACAAGAAGGCTTTATTGTGAAACTATGTTTAGATTGTTTTATGAATTTGAATACATTTTTTTGTTAAATAATCCTATTAATATTATAAATACGAAAGTCTGTTTCTGTTGTTTCTGTCCGTTTGTTTTGTTTGTTTGTTTGTTACTCCTACACGCAAAAACTGCTCAACTGATTTTCATGAAATTTGCCACAAACTTAGAGAGTAACTCGAATTAACACATAAGATATTTTTTATCCCTAAATGTTCCTGTGGACCATTTACCACGTGGGCAACAGCTAGTGTTAAATATTATTAAGTATTCATGAGTATGATGGTGTTATTAAAATTAGTGAGCTAGTGACATTCCTGGGGATAACCCCACAGACATCAGGTGTATGTTTTTCGAATATGTCGCCTGTATGTAGATACCTAAATAGCCGGTACACCTTACAACTGCTTATAAAAAGTAAAGGTTTGATTCAATTGGACGAGAAATGAAATTGGAGTGACTTGAACCAATAGGAAGAGACTAAGTTTAATCAGACTAACACAAGGATAACTACTTACTTTGTTTAAACGCGCCAGAATTTTCTTTAATAGACAGAAAATCGCATTCGCATTAAGCTGCTTAATCCATTTCTGAGGCGATTTAATCCTATTCGGAGTGCAAAATAATAGTGAATCTGTGATGAAAGTGAAAATTGAAAGTGTTGTTTTGTATTTCTACTCAACCCGATGCTTAATATAAAAACGTAAATGAAACTTAACTTCTGTATTCTTATTTTTTATCACTTAACGAATGTTCACAAAATTTAATTTGTTTCCTACTACCTGATAATTTACGAGTATTTTGTAAATTCTTTCACGTGGATTGTTCTTTAAAACACGTGTTTGTGCTGCTCATTGTTATGACCTACGATTGATCGTTTAGACCTCCTTCGCCGTTTGGTAATATTTCCCCTCTGAGAAGAGATCTTTTTAAAACTGTGGGTTAAAAAAAATAACCAACCTACATAAAATTCGAATCTTTTATGTATACATACTTACATGTAATTACAATTGAAATGTCTGTCTATTTGAAAATAATTTGTTCTCGTTGCCTCAATATATCTACACAATAATGTGTTTATAACCTTTCTTAAAATATTTGTAAATACTCATATCTGTGTTACGTTATAGGTGTTCATAGTGAACTATTCCTGGTGGGAGTCTGTAAATACCTTTGAAGCACCATTGACATGGAAGGAAAAAAACAATACAATTTATTTACAAACACTTGTACTTTCCACAATATATTTTATTTTTTATTTTTATACATTAGCCAACCGGTTTCGCTATACTAGCATCATCTATATAACAACTGAATTCAAGGAATGGAATTCCACCAAGCACTGACGATAAGAAGTACAGAAACTAAAAAAAAACATACTGTTGTTCTATCTCTTTTTCGATTACCGGTTTATATAAAAGTGTGGCTGAGAATACATAAAAAAAACTTTGTGCATACAAGTAATATATAATTCAGTATACACACATATTTTCTAATGAGCAGTTGGCTAAAGGCGAGTGTCGAATTTTGTTATAATCACCCAGTGTCACTCCCTTCTTTCCTTCTTTCTTCCAGGTTTCCGTAATGTTAGTCGCTCGCAGATGCTACTTGCCGTTGTTATGTTTCGGTTTAGCATACAAACCAGCAAAGAATTGGATAACTATCAGAAATGGTTGACATTAAGGATAAAAATATTTAGACACAAAATAATGGCGCGTTTTCAGTCTCCAACCTGATACAGGGGTATCAAGCCTACTAAAGGGAGTAATTTTCCAGCTAGCCTTCCTTATACACTGGAATATGTAAGGTGTAGTATAAATGCTAGTTAGTTATCGCTAAACAATGGCGTCTAGGAACTGATACTAGCATGTAAAGAGGAGCTTGAAAGAAAAATAGGAGATCTATATTTTTCTATGAATCCTGATACCATCGCAAGGAATAAAAAGTTGCTTACCTTCGAAACAATAGACAAAGCAATAAGGAATTGGCTATTTACATATGAGATACATATAAATATAAACGATATAAAACTGCTAAAACCGACTTTATTTTATTAAGTACCGGGTTACAATTTGAAATTTATTTCCACGAAAAGAGTAAATGATTCCGAAATAGTCCCACATAAATTTTATGAACTTCCTACTAAGAAAATGATAAAAACATATTAGTCTAAGATACGAAGTTAAACCGACCTACACCGAGCTGATAATAGGATGAAAACGGTTTTACAGCAAATTTAGTATAGCAGAAAATATATTAAAAGTGGGTAGCCTAAAAAAATACTAAACATTTTTTTATTTGTTAAAATGTTTTTAATTCATTTATTGGTGTAATATCAAGATTTTACCCCGACTTAAAGTAAGTATAAGACAAAGTTACAAAAGTTGGGTTACCTGTTATTTATCTGGATTGCCAGGTATAAACAGATGATTGTCGATGCCAGTTACTTTCACGGGATTGGATAATAGGCAATAAATAAATTTATGTGCAGTTTTATTACAATTTATGTTTATATATAGGGTTGCCTAAAAAATTTGGAAACATGGAAAACATTTTTTTTCAAATAATTAAAAATATTCGGTCCAAGGTTTGTTTAGGCAAACCACTTTTAATATGAACGCTAATATACTTACTTGACAATAAAATATGTTTTATCCAATTAATTATCAGCTCGGTGTAAGTCAATGTAGGTTCGTATCTTCTACTATGTAGCCGAAGTGAGAACCTCCTCCTTTTTTGAGTCGATTACTAAAGTTTTGCACTATCATGTTCCGGTCCAAGTACGAGGTAGCCGGTAGACAAGAAAATTAGGCCTCGCATCCTGCTACAGGACAGCGACTAATCTATAAATTCTGCTGTGTTTACAGGCCATAGCCTCTTACCTTTCCAGAACCGTGCATTTGTTCAATGTCTTATCCCATAAAGAAAGCAAATTTTGGTTAAGTTAAATTGTAAATTGAATCGCATACCTTAGTAGGAAATAAGAAAATTGGATGTGTGCTCTCCGAGTAGTGGAGCTTACTAAGCTGTCTTGGCCACAGCAAATTTCCAACTTGACATGCCGGTTTCCTTTCGATGTTTGTGAAGAATATTTTCCTTGAGAAAATCCGTATGTCCGAAAAGATTTTCCTCTTCAGTCATACGACATTTCACGGTACCGTTTAACTACGTTCAATTTGTTATCATTTAGAGAACTAGCTATTGCCTGCGGCTTCGCTTACATATTACAGCTGTTTCGTTCTCAAGCGGAAATCGGTTGTAATAAAAAATAAAAAGTATCCTATTTTTTAACTTTGCGGTATAGCGATCCAGCGTCGGACTTGACTATTTGAGGTCCCAGGTTCGATTTCGGGTTGGGCAACAAAAAATAGAAAAGTGAGTATTTTCAACTTTCTAATAAGGATAACGTTGTCCAGGATTGGATATGTGTCCGGTTGGCGATCGGCTTGCCTATCACTTTGTGGGACTTAGTGTCTTCGGCTAGTCGGGGCGTGCCCTGGTTTTGCCTCTGTCTATATCTTCGGGGACATGGGCTTGAAAATACTTTTTATCCCATTTTGTACTATAAGGTCTAACCTATTGTGAAACTATTTTTTCCATGACAGAAGGTCCAGATAATCCATTTTACTAGTTTTAAATTTAATTACATTATAACGCACAATCAAAGAGGATAAGCGAAATAGTAAATGAAAAAAGTTAAATTGTAACATAAATAATAAA